>CAOJCR010172490.1:0-11669 GCA_948330485.1 Euphorbia neoarborescens | reverse complement strand
GTGTTGATTAGGGAAAAAGTCTTCTTTTAAGGTTGTGTCATGAAAGGCTGAACCTGTGCACTCAACAGCCCAAAATGTTTTTTAGATTGTGTTTCTATTTTGCATATTACCTGCATCTCATGAATCCTTTCTTGAAAAATTAAATATGAAACTTTAATTGTTGCATTGTTTAAGGAATGATGAGAATTATCTCTAAGAAAGTCTTAATGAGTAGGTAGGATAGGGCCATTTGTGAATCAAAAAGTGCTAATTATAAATTGTCAAAAAAAAAACAAAAGTTGTTGGTTCCTAAATCTAGTCACATGTCTTCATTATAAATAAATCAGTGTTAAGCACATTCTAAAGGAGATAAGAGTATTCAAAGGACTTTAATTATGTGAAGTTTTGAGTAACGGGAGGTACGCATTACAAATGCGCGACAATCGCGTTAAAAGACACTTGATATTTTCATAAAAATAGAGGAATCAACCAAAAATATACAAACACTTTAGTAAAATAAAATAATTTTTTTATCTTAAGTAACTTGTTCTTGCTTACTTTTGAGATAATTGATAAAAGTGATTTTCTGTTGCTTTTTGACATGCATAGTTCAAGCAAATATTTGTTTATTTTAGAAAATGATTCATAAAAATTGCTAGTGGTATGTGGACTTCGGGAAATACAACCTTATTATTTTAAGAAAAGTTTGCTGGTGTGCCCGTGTTCATATGTAATGATATTCCTTAGGAGTTGAGTTTCCTTAGTTAATCAATGATTTCAAATATG
The DNA here is from genome assembly GCA_948330485.1 of Euphorbia neoarborescens. NCBI lineage: Eukaryota > Viridiplantae > Streptophyta > Magnoliopsida > Malpighiales > Euphorbiaceae > Euphorbia > Euphorbia neoarborescens. The sequence continues at coordinate 10,904 of CAOJCR010172490.1, read as the reverse complement.
GGTTATGTGCTTCAAGATAAGCAAAGTTTGAGTTGAAGGCATTTTGATGTGTGTAAAATTACTATGCAAAATAAGGGTTGAAAGAGTATAAAAATTCTCAATTATACAATGATTTGCTGTTATTTACACCACCCTGTGCACTATAGAGGTTATGTTGTGCTGATGTTACTGAAAAACAACAAAGAAAGGAAAATGATGTAGAAAAGATGACTTTTGAGGGTACAATTGTTGGAAAGCATTGATTGGTGGAGAGAATACTCAATTGGGATGTCTATAACAAATGACCATAATGTAATAGGATAGAATTCAGATACAGTAAATTTTTTAGGGTAATTTAGGGAAAACAATATCTTTTTACACACAAGGACAAAATTTGTAAGCGTTTGTAGTGTTTACCTTTTTAAGCACGATAAAAGTGCTGGAATATTGGGGACAAGATATGCCTTTTTGGGTTGTGATAATTTTCACTCAGCAACTAATTAATATTCCTTGGTTTTCATCATCTTCTTCTTCTTCCATTCTTTACGATTTATGCATTTTTCTTCTGTTGTAAAAAGCTTCTGTCTAAAAATGGTTGCTCAGCTGGAAGTAATTCACATTGTGTTGTCATTCACTGTTATGAAACATAAGTAGATCTGCAGTATAGGGCAGATCGACTCAGCTATGGTGACTAGTTTCTCACCTCTATTTTGTGAATATGATGTGTATCTTTATGGGTTATTATCAAAATTTGTTTTAAGGCATTAGAGTCTTGATCAAACTCTATATAAAGCTTGAATATGACTTTAAGAAATTCATGTTTAGGTAGTTTCACATTTTGATGCATTTTTGGTATGGAATAGAGATATTTATTCTAGGAATGTTAAGCTGTGTCATACATGAGAACGTTGAAACAAGATCTTGACAGACTGATTATGCTTGAGTTATTGACGAATAGAGATATGGTATTTAACTTAAGTGTAATGGGGGTTTTTGATATAGAGATATACTTTATTCCATTACTTCATAGAGAGGTAGATCTGCTTATACCCATACTTTTGTTCAGTGATTTGTAAAACATTGGAAAGCTACTGAAAATCATAGCTGATGTTGTCTCCTACCCTGTGTGCCTCTTAAACTGATACTTTTACCCTGTGCAAACCAGTCTGTCAACTTCTATTTCTTTAGAAATTTGTTTTGCTGCTTTAGTACTGCTTAAATTAGTTGTAGGATATTATAATCATCATTTATAAAATCAAAGAAATCTTTAATCCTTTAAGTATAACATTAAAGTTTAAAGAACTGCTCCCTCAATCCTCGTGGGAACGATACTTTACGTACACATTATATTACTTGTCGACTAGTGCACTTGCTAGCTCATTTTAGTACGCAACAAGTGATGATTTAAAGGCACTGAATTTTAATTTTGATATCTTAAACTGGTGGAAAGTGAATTCAACTAAATATCAAGTTCTTGGAATGATGGCCAAGGATGCATTAGTTATTCCAGTGTCCATGATAATATGCAATTAAAATCATGATTTCTTTGTAAAAGTGTCTCATTCTTGTTTGCTTCACTCTCCTTTTTCCTTATTATTAGCTCATTTTCCTTCTTTTTTAGGTATAAGCATAACACATAGGTTAGAATTGTCAAAGCATATTTATTTCAATGTTGTGGTTACATATGCTCAATTTTGATGCTCAACTTCGGTTGTTGAATAATTGTGGATGTTGGATTTTTTAATGTATATGTGTTGGTTGAATTCCTTTATGTTTATTACTCTGAACAATATTGTTTGGCCAACTATGTTGTTTGATTGATTTTGTTAGCTTCCATGAGAACATGAGTTAGTTTAAGATCACCATAGTGGAATCTCAAGACATTTAGTAGATTAGAGATAATACTAATTGAACTCTTACTTGTTTTGTGGAGAAATTATGTTTAATGCATTTAGTTAGCAATCTAGGTGAAATGAGAATTAGGCCTAAAAGTACTTGATTAAATGATGGTAATTATCCTAGAGATAGGTTTTTATTTGTTCAATCCATCATCAATCAACATGTATGAATTTTCCAACATCAACAATGTGTAGGTCCCAAATAGGGCCATAAATAGTACAAGAGAGGGGGATGAATTGAGCTTTTAAGAAAATTATTAAGCAAATAAAAATTCAATTGAGGAATTCTTAAACCGTTAGAGTGAAGTTCAGTATGGATGGTTCTCAGTACACAAAGAAGTGAACTGATCAGTTTAGACTGACTTTAGTAGGATGACTGAAAGGCTGACTTCAGGATGTTTTAAGGTTCAGTTCAACCTATACTTATCAACAGCTATTGTTAGAAGATTTCAAACGATATAAAAATTGAGAGATCGGTATAAATATTGAACAGTATGAGAAAATAAAGAGTTTCAGAGATATAAAATGATAATCAGTGATGTATACTAGTTTGGCACACGCTTACCTATATCCAGTCCTCAAGGTACCGTCCCTTGAGAGTTCAATCCACTAGGAATCCCTTCAGGTAGGAAACAAACCCTTTATAGCTTGACTAAGTACCTTTCTATCAAGCTAAACTAAACTTCTCACTATCGCTTACTCTCAGCAGTAACTAACAAGTGATATTGAAGATTATAGAATGGAAGAAATATTTACAGACAAGTACTTAGAACACTCAAAATTTCTTTCTTATATTTTTCATTTGAAGACTTCCTCTTTATATAGTGATCCAGCTAGAATAGCCGTTGGTAGCCGACTCCTTAGATCAGAAGATTTTTGGGATCTGTTTATCTTCAAGTTGGGATTCCCAATAGTGTCTTTCCTTAACAGACTGAGACTGATCTGGTGCTGATCTTCTTACCTAAATTGGTATTAGCAGATTGGTCAACCGTGATTGCTTACCTTTTGTAATGACCTAAAATTTAAATATCTCGAATAATATTGTTTAAGATAATAAGAAAATTTGTAATTGGTATATTTCAATTTGGTGCATAGTTTGAGATAAAGAAATACAAGTTTGACTAATGGTCAAACTTGTCAAATTTAATTCGAATTATTATTAAAAGTGAGATCCGAAGTTTTTAAATCAGTTTTATACGAAAGTATAATCATGAATATTATGATTATAGGCATATTTTACTCTTTTATAGAATTAAAATGCGAGGAAGGAGGTCGAGTTAAATTAATAGGGTATTAACTTAATTCTAATTATACCTAAGGGGCAAAAGAGTAAATTTACCCTAAATTATCTATAATCTCTTCCAAATTTCTAGAACCATCATGTTTTCTTTCACCATTTTTCACTCCATTTTCATTCATCTTCTTTGTACTCTTCTTTTCTCCATTTTTTTTTCAAAATCATCATCAAAACTCAATTTCTCTTCAATCTTCTACCAAAATATTGCTACAAATTGAAGTTTAGTCCTTCTGTACACAAGGATTTAACTTATATTTGAAGAAAAAGGAGATTTAGGGGTGTTATAGTTCTTGGTGAAGAGTAATCCAAATTTAGGGTAAGTTGATTTTGTTAAAATTGAAGTTTGTATATTAGGATTTAAGGTTAGATATTATATTTCAAGCATTAGTTAACTTAATTACATGTTATATTTGTTAAAAGCAAGTATGATTATTTGTAGAGGGAACAAATCAAAAAAAGAGAAAGGAGAAGGAGGTGGAAGAGTGAAGTAAAGGCTTAAAAGAGGTTTGTGTATACTTAACTTTATTTTGTTGTTTTTGCTGATTTTGTTTTTAGTTGGACAACCTTCTATTTTTTTTTTACTTTTCTCATTGTATATAACTCTGTTTTGAGTAATTTCAGTTTCTATATATTCTTAAGATAGAGGTGAATATATATTTAGAAGAAAATTATGCGAAATTTTATCATTTTCATGCTCAAAAGTGTGTGTAAAGTAGAGTCACGAAAACTAAGTTTTTGCAGATATTTGTTGATAATGGTGTATTTAAGTGGCAATAACTTTGTGTGTATAGCTTAGAATTTTGTGATTCAAAAACTCAAATGAACCTAAGATACATGGAAATATAATTGTTGAGTTATTTGAGATTTTTGTGTAAGTTTGAATATAAAAATTTAGTGTGGAAAGAAAGTGCAAGAATCTATCCAGTTTAGAGAATATGCAAAAATGGTGTTTTGTTTTAGTTTTGGAATATATAGTTTAAGTTTTGTGATTTGTATTATGAGATGGTGTTGTTTTAAATTTGAGTTTTAGTTTTAATAAAATGTCATTGCAAAGCTTTTATTGCCCTTAGTATACAAGTAAAAGTGGGTTCGGGTAGATTGGCACCAATAATGGGGGTGCATTACTGCACAAATAGTTGAAGCTTTGGCTTTGGGCTATGGCCGATATTTGATACTGATATATTGATGAGATTACTAATATTGAAGCTTTGGATTCGGGTTTATCCGATATTGAATATTTAATTGAGATTGTGATTGTTGAGATTGAAGTTTCGGCTTCGGGCTTATCCGCTCCCCTATCCGATCCTATTGGCTATTTTTACTTGCCTTAATATGGGCACGAGAGAAGTTTTTATAAAAATATCATTGACAAGTTTATGTATTTAAAACGAAGAATATGAAATGTTATTTGTTTTTATTTTATTTTATTGTGTTTTATTATCTTATACATAATATTTTGGTTACACAAAAATAAAATTATATTGTTTATGGTTTATGGTTTATGACATAAATTTTATACAGAGAGAATTCATAAAATTTATTTTTATTGAATAAAGTTAGTGTACACCACTAAGCGATTTCTTAACGTGTAGTTTATTTTTCAGAACACTGTGGAATTCATTCAACTAATCCAGTATCTTCAGTTAAATGGAAGCTATTTTGTTTACCATGGTCAGAGAGGATGAGGAGACTTATAGGGTTGTTGCATTATGAACTATTGCCTTAAGACTGTTGAGTTCATTTAGAATTAAGTTCAACTCATTGAGGCTGATGGATGTGGATGGTTAAGAACCAGATAGGGCAGCAGAGGCCTAAGGTAGATAGTGCTTTAGCTGACTTAAGAGTTGTTCAATAATATTCACAGTCGAATCTTCTTGTGCCACATTGAGCTGTTGAATCTGAGGAGGAATAGATTGAGTAGGAACAATTGGAGCAGATATCAATGGAGTTAGAATAGGAGCAGTTTGCTCAGCTGGATGCTCGATGATTTCCTCAGGCTGTTCAGAGGCTGGCTCCTCAGAGGGAAGTTCCTCTAAATGTATTACCTAAGTAGGCTGAGGTAGAATTAGGGACTGAATTAAAGATAGAGAAATGGGTGATTGAGGCATTGAAGATGGAGAAGTAGTTTGAGAATCGGGAGACTAAACTTTTTCGGATGGAACTATCTCAGTAGAGTCTGGAAGGAGGTGGTTAGATAATTCAGTGGTGGAAGGTTGGGAAGTCTCAAAATGCATTTCTTCAGAGTGCCTCTAAAGTCCTTGCATCATGTCATCAAAGCTTTCAGACTCAATGTCTGAGTCGTCCTCTTCAATTAGGGGAATCTTGCTCGCAATCTGAGTTTAGGGCTTCTTGGCAGGAGTCTTGAACTTTATTGTCCTGGAATTTGAAGCAGACTCACTTACTTTTCTGATCTTAGCAGTCGGAGATGGATCCTTTCTCTCATAGTGTTTGCCGAATTCGAGAGAAGAGAGAATCTTCTCATCCATAGTTGAAAATGACATAGGTTCCATTTGCTCAGTAGGACATATAGAGAAGTATTGAAGAAGTTCAGTGATTAGATTCCTATAAGGGTGGAAGGTTTTCAGTTGCTGCATCTGAGAGATCAAAAGGACTGAAATGTTGAGGGGCTGATTTTTAAGAATGTGTCAGATAATGCATAATTCGAATCTAGATATAGAGTTCTTACTGAATCTTTTAGGAACGATGTATTGAGCTATCAGGTAGTGGGCCAGTCTGGCTTCTTTAGAGATATGAGTCGAGATCAGCTCACCATAGATATCTTCTGGCGCCATATAGTTTAAATCGAAGTCCTTTACTGAGTTCTCATCACCCCTTTTTTGGAGAACAATTTCGGCAGCATCCACTTCCAACACTTCACTCAGTACCTCAGGGGTTATTTTTATATTTTTCCCTTGGACCTGTGTGAGGAAGTAGTCACGATAGAGATTGTCTTTGATCATATTCCTGTAAAACTCTATGATAAGGTCTTCATACGTAGGTGATTGAATGTTTAGAAATGTTCTCTACTGCTGCAGTCTTATGTATGTCCGAAAGGGTTTAGTAGAGGAGATGTAAGAGAACTCGAAGTAATGAGGTCTATAGACAGAGTAGGAGCGGATATTTTTAAAAGGAGGTCTGGAATTAATAGATTCTTGAATTCTTTCTTCGGTGTTCTTAGTAGATTTACGTTTAACCAATTAGGAATTTTAGAGAGATGAAGCAGAAAGAGCAAAGTGATAGATCATTTTCTATCAGCCTATTTATAGTGTTTCAGATAGTGAAAAGACATAATACCCTTACGATTTGAAAGTTTTTTGACCGTTGAGGGACCAGAGGTCTAATAGCCATAAGAAACTTAAATATAGTCATTAGGGGGACTAAAAATGTCAGAATTCAATAATGCATATATGGACAATTAGCATGTATTTAAAATTAAATAAAAGGGATTGATGAGGTGTACTCAATTTCACTGAAGAGGATTCATCATTCTGATGGCTCCTCTGAAAGTCATAAACTGATCCTTAGTCAGTGGCATGGTGAATATATCAGCCAGTTGTTCTTCAAAAGGCACAAATGTCAGCTTGATGTCTCCCTTCTGAATATGGTCTCAGATGAAGTGCTGTCTGATACTGACATGCTTCATCTTGCTGCTGGAAAGGATTTTTAGAGAGGTCAATAGTACTTTTATTATCACAGTTTACCTCAATGACATTTGACTTGACTCCAAAATCCTCAAGTTGTTGTTTGATCCATAAGAGTTGGGAAACACAGCTTCCACCAGCGATATATTCAACTTTAGTAGTTGAGAGGGCAACTGAGGCTTGCTTCTTCCTGAACTAAGATACCAGACAGTCTCCAAGGAAGTGATATCCTCTTGATTTACTCTTCCTTTCCAATCTATCTCCCCCACAATCCACATCAGTATACCCTAATAGCTTGAAGTCAGTATTGATTGGATACCATAACCCTGTATCTACTGAACTATGCAAATACCTTAAAATTCTGTTAACAGCTCTTAGATGTGATTCCTTAGGATTAGACTGAAATAGTGCACATAACATACTAAAAAGTGAATATCAGGTCTACTACCGATTTGGTAGAGTAATGATCCAATCATACCTCGATATAAGTTGTTATCAACTGACTTACCAGTCTCATCCTCACCCAGTAAGTTATCGAGCTCATTGGAGTAGCTACTGACTTACAGTTATCCATACTGAATTTCTTCAGTATTTCTCGGGTATACTTGGACTGATTTATAAAATTCAATTTTTGCTTTGTTTGATTTGTAATCGAGGAAGAAGTTCAGTTCTCCTATCAGAGACATCTCAAACTCAGCTTGCATCTGACTACTGAATTCTTTACATAGAAGTTCATTAGTGCTACAAAAAATGATATCATCAACATATATCTGAACAAGCAGAATATGTTTAGATTTTCTTTTAATGAAAAGGGTAGTATCAACTTTGCCTCTATTAAATTCTTTTGAAATAAAAAATTTAGTCAGTCTCTCATACCAAGCACGAGGTGTTTGTTTCAGACCATAAAGAGCTTTTCTCAGTTTAAAAACATGTTCAGGAAATTTAGAATCCTCAGAGCCAGGAGGTTGTTTAACAAAGACTTCTTCCTCAATGAGGCCATTGAGAAAGGCACTTTTAACATCCATTTGAAAGAGCTTCAATCCCATATGGCAAGCAAAAGCACATAGCATTCATATAGCTTCTAACCTGGCTACTTGACTTTATTATTACTTTCATAGGTAACCTTCAACTTCCTCCAGATCTCTTGGGAGGTTTCACACCCTGAGATCTTGTTTTATTCAGCTGCGTCCAGGGCACAATGCAAGATGTTGATAGCCATGGCATTGGTCTGTAGCTTTTTCAGATCAAACTCATCCAGCACCTCATTAGGATTTTCTACGGTCTCACCAGCACTATTTATCATTATAGGCATATATGGACCGTTGACTATTGCCCTCCAGGCATTTATATCAGTGGCCTGGATGAAATTATTCATCCTGTTCTTTTAGAATGTATAGTTTGATCCGAAGAACAGGGGCGGACTAGTGATTTACAATCCTTTAGGAATGATATGAGTAGTTTCATTCCCAGGGAGGTGTCTGATGCGGTTTGCCATTTGATCTTTCCTCTAAGATGTTTAAATCTGAAATAAGAGGTTAGGCTCTGATACCAAATGTAGAACCCAAATAGGGCCGTAAATAGTATAAGAGGGGGGGTGAATTGAGCTTTTATGAAAATTATTAAGCAAATAAAAATTCAGTTGAGGAATTCTTAAATCACTGGAGTGAAGTTCAGTATGGACGGTTCTCAGTACACTGAGAACTGAACTGATCGGTTTGGACTGACTTCAGTAGGAGGACTGAAAGGCTGACTTCAGGATGTTTTAAGGTTCAGTTCAGCCTGTACTTATCAGCAGCTATTGTTAGAAGATTTTAGAAGATATTAAAATTGAGAGATTAGTATAAGTATTGAACAATATAAGGAAATAAAGAGTATCAAAGATAGAAAATGATACTCAGCTATTTATACTGGTTCGGCACACACTTACCTACATCCAGTCCTCAAGGTACCGTCCCTTAAGAGTTCAATCGACTAAGAATCCTTTCAGGTAGGAAACAAACCCTCTACAGCTTAGTCTCAACTTGACTGAGTACTTTTCTGTCAAGCTAAACTCAACTTTTCACTACTGCTTACCCTCAGTAGTAACTAACAAGTGATATTGAAGATTATAAAATGGAAGAATGATTTACAGGCAAGTACTTAGAACACTCAAAATTTCTTTCTTCTAATTATAGAGTATGTCAAAAGTTTTGGCTTAAATTCTTGCTTGTATATATCTCTGTAATGCATCGTTTATTCTTGGTTATATTTTTCATTTGAAGAATTCCTCTTTATATAGCGATCCAGCAAGAATAGTCGTTGGTGGCTGACTCCTTGGATCAGAAGCTTTTTGAACGTTGACAAAGGATCTGTTTGTCTTCAAGCTAGGATTCCCAACAGTGCCGTTCCTTAGCAGACTGAGGCTGATCTGGTGCTGATCTTCTTGCCTAAATTGGTATTGGCTGATTGGTCAACCGTGGTTGCTTGCCTTTTGTTTTCCCAATAATGGCAATCCAAAAAGATTCTTTCCTTCATTGATTCAGACAAGATTTGGCTTTTCTACACATACACACTTAAGGAAAAACAGCCACGTCACAAACACCAATGGGATAAATTAAAACATTTTTATTTTTCAAAACACTCTTAAAGATTAATTTGTCATCTTCAAAACATTAATTAAAATTGGGTTCCAACACAATGTTCAATGTGATATCACCCATGTTTTTCTCAATTTGACAATACTCTTCATTTTCGCCCGTTAAATGTTTGATAAAAGTCCTCTTTTAAGACTTACGTTTTATTTTGATTGTCACTTTACATTTTTATTCCAAATCACACTTGAATCAATTTTTATCAATTAATTCACACACAATCGCACTTTCCCCTTTTCTTAGAACGTCGAGATCCTTGTTTTCGACCTTGGGTCATCTTAGTCGTAGACTAGGTACACTCGAGTAAATTTCTACCTATCAGTCCATTATTGCTTCTGAGAGTGCTTTTAGTGCTGGAGGTCGAGTTCTCGATTCATTTAGGAGTTTATTAACTCCTCTATTTGTAGAAGCACTAATTTGTGGACAAGATTGGGTGAGATTTCCTACAAGTATAAGCAATTACATTAACCAAATATCGCAAAAGCAAGAGATTGCTCAATTAGATATAATTTTTGTATCACTCTTACTTCTTAAAGTCTTTCGTAGAAACTTCTTGTATGACTAATTAACATTATTATCTTAATTTTTAGAATGTTCTTGTGTGACCGATGATCATATTGTCATTCTTATTGATGAATGAGAGCTTTGCAACATGTGACTGTCAAAGCATTAGCAATAAGTACGTACATAAGTAGCTAAATTTATAAATTTATTGGTTTTTCTTTTTGCATTTCATAGACTTTAGCTATTGTGTTTTAATTATATATGATAGATTTTTTTTACAGTAGCAAATTGAAGACTTAAAGTTCACAGATTATCAGTGTCTATTTTGATTTTAATGATTATGTTTGTTCTTTAATGAAAAAGTAGATAATTGATATTTGTTCTTTATTTATTTTGGTATTGTTTTTTTAATTTATATTAAGAATATAACTCATTTATGTGTTGACTGTTGGGGACCGGCGTGGGTTCCGGAAGTTCATATGGCACAGCGGAGTGCCAATTAAAATTTTTCGGAGTCGATCCCCTCCGATCATTTGGTAGATTTCATAAATTATTACCTAATCTATCAATTGAAATTTCTAGGGTTCCTAAAACCTAAAAGAGGGATTAGGTTTACCTCGTTAGAGATCCGCCAGATCTTTTCAATCCAACTACAGAGTAGTGCGCGGAACACTACAGGTTGTGGATCCGTGCTAGCGGCAGTCAACCTCGATCGAAGAGTTGATGCGATGAAGAGCAGGAGACCGAACAAATTTTTCTTCCTCTCCTCTCTTAATTTTTGAAAATTCTATCTTATGGGATTAGGGTTTCTAACCTCATAATTAGGTATATATACTGAATAAGGAAACCATAGCCCTGTACTAGTGTGATTCACGCATATGGGCTTTCCTCCGGTCCAGTTTTATTTTGTTCGGTCTAATTAAAAATTCACCAAACCAAAATAAATGTTCCGCAT
>CAOJCR010171768.1:0-11399 GCA_948330485.1 Euphorbia neoarborescens | reverse complement strand
TTTCTGATGTAAACAGCCAACTAACACCTTTTTGCCTACTTTTAGGATTTCATCATTCTTTGTACTTTAATACTAATTTATTTAGTCTTGTAATCAGTGTAGGGTTTTGGCCAATATAAAAGGCAACCCTTCTTCTTTGTAAAGATAACTTTTGATCAATATAATTTTTGTCTTCAACCTCTTAAGGTTTTCAAGGTATTCCTTGGTTCAAAGGTGGATTCCTTTGTGTTTAAGTTGTGGATTCAACTTGTTTTCTTTGTTGGTTTAAGGTCAAAACCTTTACCCTTTCTTTCTCTCAACCCAATCTGTATCAGTTGGCATCAGAGCCTAACTGTTTCTCTAACCAGAAACCTCTCTTAAGCTATGGTCCAATCAAGAATGCAAGAATAAGTAGATGCATTGGAGAAGAACCTCAAAGAACTGAGGCAGGAAATGAAGAACGACGTGCAAGATTTATGGGATGATTTCAGTTCCTTTGAAAGGGAGCTTCTTGAAGTTCTTGGGCAGTCTCGAAGGCAACCTATCGATGGAGAAGGAGCTTCAAATCCATATCCACCACCACGACCTGCAAGAGCTCATTTAGAGGAGGAAAGACTCCCGAGAACTCAATCTCCTCTGCCATTTCAGCCTCAGACTGAACCCTGATGACCAGGAGTGGTAAGACAACTCAACCATTCTCTTTATGATTCTGATGAAAGTGGGGAAGAGTATGACGTGTATGGAGGGAGACGGCAAGATGGGTTTATGAGACAGGAGAGACATCCATACGAGAGAGAGCCGGACCGGGTAGAGGAGGCTTACAAGCTTAAGGTTGACCTCCCTTCATTCGGGGGAGATCTTGATATTGAAGGGTTCTTAGATTTGCTATCTGAAGTAGAACGGTTCTTTGAGTATGCTAATGTTCCTGAAGATAGGAAAGTGAAGTTAGCAGCGTATAGATTGAAAGGAGGTGCATCCGTTTGGTGGGACTAAATGTGTGAGATCAAGAGGAGAGAGGGAAGAGAACCGTATATATCCTGGCTACAGATGAAAGTTATGCTGAGAGAGAGATTCTTACCATCGGATTATAAGCAGTATATCTATTCGGCTTACAACAAGTGTTCTCAAGGAAACCGGACCATACATGAGTACAAGGCCAAATTGCTAAGGCTGTCTGCCCGAGCCTAATTTACCGAATTTGTGCCACAGAGGGTGGCTCATTACTTAGAAGGATTGAGGGCGAATCTAAGAGACCGCATTGGTATCCAGATGATTTTAAGTGTGCAAGATGCAAAAAATTTGGCTCTAAAGGCAGAGTTAGAAGCAAGTACGCGCCTGAGAAGTTATGGGTGGATGAATGAATGGCAGATGAGTGGAGATTCGGTATCTCATAGAGAAGCACCGAATCGGATGGAGAGAGGCAAACAAGTTTAGGGAGCTATCGGGAGTACTACTCGGGCACCGGGAGTAACGCAATTGTCGCACAGTGAGGGGAAGTAATCTCAAATAGCAACTGCCCCGGTGAGAGCACCAAATCCCTATGCTGGACCCAGACCTATCAAATGCTACAAGTGCAAAAAGCCTGATCACAAGTCCAGTGATTGCCCGAAGAGGAGAAGTACTAACATAGTGGAAAGATATGAGGAAGATGAAGAGGATGAACCTGACGAGGGTGTCTATTGTGAGCCCCTAGAGGGAAGTAAAGATGAGCCAGATACCGAATATGCTGTGAATGTAGTCAGGAGGATGTTAATGTCTAGCCGAGTTAATGAAGGACAGAGACACTGGTTGTTCAAGACGTGGTGCCTTATGCAAGATAAGAAGTGCAGCCTGATCATTGACAGCAAGAGTCAAGAGAATATTATCAGCTCAAGCGCCGTACAGAGATTCATCCTGACACCTGAAGTACGTTCGGACCTGTATAGTATTGGCTGGATAAAGAATGTTAGAGAGATCTGGGTTTCACAACGTTGCAGAGTTCCACTAATGATTGACGCTTACACAGATAAAATTTACTACGACGTCGTGGACATGGATGCATGACATGTACTTCTTGGCCGGCTATGGCAATTTGATGTGGATGCACAACATTCGGAGAGGAATAATACCTATCGGTTTTTTAAGGATGGGATCAGGTATGTGTTGACCCCGATTGCTGAAAAGGCTAAGGCAAAAACGAAGGAGACTCTCATCACTTGCTCCAACCAGAAGGTTTTTGAGAGGGAATGTGAAGACACTCGACAAGTTTATTTGTTGGTGACCAAACCAAGCACCGAGTGTAGAGCTGAACAGGAACAAATCCCGGATGACATCCAGCCTTTGATTGATGAGTTCCAAGATGTATTCCTGAATGAGTTGCCGAGCAGGTTACCACCTCTAAGGGATATCCAGCACCACATTGACTTGGTGCCGGGAGCTAAGTTTCCGAACCTTCCACACTACCGGATGAGCCCCAAAGAGAATGAGATTCTGGGAAGTCAAGTGGAGGAATTGCTGAAGAAGGGTCAGATCCGGGAGAGTTTGAGCCCATGTGCAGTACCTGCCTTACTGACACCAAAGAAGGATAGGTCTTGACAGATGTGTGTGGATAGCCAGGCCATTAACAAGATCACCATCAGGTATCAATTTCCTATCCCACGCCTTGATGACATGCAGCTGGAAGGATCAAAGATCTTTTCGAAGATAGATTTGAGGAACGGATATCATTAGATTCGAATCCGAGAAGGAGATGAGTGGAAGACAGCATTCAAGACCCGGGATGGACTGTATGAGTGGCTGGTCATGCCATTCGGTCTGACAAATGCACCGAGCACTTTTATGAGATTAATGAACCAGGTACTTGGTTTTGTCACTGGAAAATTTGTAGTTATTTATTTCGACGATATCCTAGTCCACAGCTGAACCCTGGAACAACACTGGGAGCATTTGAAGATAGTCTTCGAGTTATTGAGAGAGAACCAGTTGTATGCCAACACAAAGAAGTGTGATTTTATGCTGGCGAGCCTAGTATTTTTGGGCTTTGTGGTTAGCAGCAAGGGGATCTCGGTGGATGAGAGCAAGGTAAGAGCTATCCAGGAGTGGCCAACCCCGAGGAATGTAGGAGACATTCGGAGTTTTTATGGACTTACGACTTTCTACTGGAGTTTCGTGAAAGACTTCAGTTCCATTGTCGTGCCACTAACCGAATGTTTGAAGAAGGGAAGAGGATTCAGGTGGGACGCTGAACAAGAAGCTAGTTTTGCCCTGATCAAGGAGAAGCTGAGTACTGCACCTGTTCTTGCCTATCCTGACTTCAACAAACTATTTGAAGTTGAGTGTGATGCTAGTGGAGTAGGAGTTGGGGGAGTGCTGATGCAGGAGAAAAGACCCATTGCCTATTTTAGTGAAAAACTCAGTGAGTCCCGACTGAAGTAGGCTACCTATGACAAAGAATTCTATGCGGTGGTCTGAGCCTTAAAGATATGGGAGCACTACTTGATCGGGAAGGAATTTGTTCTGAAGTATTTGGGAAGCCAGAAGCAGATCCAGAATCCAATGCATGCCAGGTGGACCGCTTTTTTTTGACAAGTTCCCTTATCAACTTGTCCATAAATCCGGGTCCCAGAACAAAGTGGCGAATGCACTTAGCCGACTTGTAAGTCTGTTAAAGAACGTATCCCTAGAGGTAGATACCTTCAAGTACGTTCGAGCTGATTACGAGAAAGATCCAGACTTTGGAAATATTTGGCAAGCCTGTCAGAATGGAAAAGGTCACGGGGATTACCATATAATGAATGGCTATCTGATGAAGGGGAACCATCTCTGCCTACCGAGTACATCCATCCGGGAGAGGGTCATTCTGAAATTGTATGGAGGAAGTCTATCCGGGCACTTCGACAGAGACAAAACTCATGAAGCAGTCAGCACCCGGTACTATTGGCCTAAGATGCAGCGTGATGTGGCAAGTGTTATCGAGTGTTGTTACATCTGCCAGACCGCCAAGGGGCATGCTCAAAATACCGGACTCCACCAGCCCCTACCCATACCAGATTCTATTTGGGAGGATCTATCCATGGGTTTTGTCCTTGGACTTCCATGAACTCAGCGAGGTATGGATTCTATCTTTGTTGTGGTGGACAGGTTCTTTTAAGATGGCTTATTTTCTTCCTTGCCGAAAGACCAATGATGCATCCTCCATCGCCAAGTTGTTCTTTCGGGAGATAGTATGACTGTATGGAGTACCAAAGAGTATAGTTTCAGACCGGGACACCAAATTCCTGAGTCACTTATGGAAGACTCTTTGGGCTTTGTTCAAGTCCACCCTGAAGTTCAGCACAACTGTACATCCTCAAACTGATGGCCAGACTGAAGTGGTCAACCGAACATTGGGGAATTTATTGAGGAGTATCTGCTGGGAGAAACCTAAGACCTTGGATTTTGCAGTGGCCCAGGCTGAATTTGCATACAATGGGGCAGTGCATTCGGTCAGGGAAGAAGCCCGTTCGACATTGTCTACACTCGGGAATCGAACCATTCTTTAGACCTGGCAAAATGTCTCCCGAGTCTATAAACCGAATGTATCAGCTGAAAAACTTGCCCAGGAGATCCAAGAGATGCATGCAGATGTCCGAGCCCGCCTCGAGCAGAACAACGCCAAATTAAAGCAAAGGTGGATGAACATAGGCAGGAGCTGCATTTCGAAATAGGGGATGAGGTGATGGTCTATCTGAGCAAAGAAAGGCTCGCAAAAGCTACAAATAGCAAGTTGAGAACGAGGAAATATGGGCCCTACAAGATCAAGAAGAAGCTCGGTCCGAATGCTTACACTTTGGAGTTACCCGCGTGGTTAGGAAAAACATATGCCTCTTTCAACATTAAGGATTTGAGCCCTTATAAGGCGGATAAACCGCTCCCGTATCCTTCCGATAATTTGCGAGCAAATTTTGAAGAAAGGGGGAATGATGAGGACATCCTTTCTGGGCGGACCGAGTCAACCGACGGACCGAATCAACCGAACCAGGTAGAAGGCGGGAAGACTTAAATACCGAATAATGACAGGATTCGGGCGGGAGACGACAAGTACGGGATTATTCATCCGGGCTGATATAGGAAAGTGCTGGATGTACCATCCGGCAGAAGAGGGCGTGACCGAATGAACATCCAGCGGGAGGCTATAACCAGATAAGGAGGGTTCGGATCCCAAGAAGTCAACTGCCTCTCTGAATCCTACCAACTACCCATGCGAACTTACCTTTTTGATGAAAGCTACCAGCTGTCACCTTTTTGTCCACTTTTAAGGAATCCATCATTCTTTGTATTTTAATACTATTTTATTTATTCTTGTAATCAGTGTAGGGTTTTGGCCAATATAAAAGGCAACCCTTCTTCTTTGTAAAGATAACTTTTAATCAATATAATTTTCATCTTCAACCTCTTAAGGTTTTCCTTAGTTCAAAGGTGGATTCCTTTGTGTTTAAGTTGTGGATTCAACTTGTTTTTTTTTTTTTGTTGATTTAAGGTCAAAACCTTCACCCTTTCTTTCTCTCAACCCAATCCGTATCAAAAGAAAAGCCTAATTTTATTTAAGCTGCGTTTTTAATGATCCCGGACAAGTACCAATTTGCTGGCAGCAGCAGCTGCAGCACTTTCATTTGATGTTGGAGCTGAAACAAGTGCTAGCAAATTGCCCTTTTTATTTCCTCTACTCGCATCATAAATTTCACAGTTTTTTCAAGCAATATAAATCTGAATCAACCAAATGTTTATCTCTTGAATTTTAGTCATGTATTGTCCTGAAAACATTATGCTTAATTATACAGCAAATTACTATACATGAGAAGTTTGTTTTATATTATTATAAGATATGTTGGTGATCATTATTTTGAAGATTATGCTAAAATATCCACTTTTTAATGTCACTATAGCCTACACCATTTATAAAATATGTAACATAACTTGATTTTATTAGATTGAGGCATAAAAAATGTACTAAAATTATGAAAACATTTGCCGTTATATTTATGGTTATAGCTTTTATTTTAAGCATATGTTTAGTTGGGGTCAATCTATCGTTAATCAACTATCCAGGGTTGGATTCTAGCCTACAAGAATTAAATTTGAATATAAATATAAGTATACGAGTTAAAGAGGAGAAAAATAAATCAAGGTAACTTTTGCATATGACTAAAAATAATAATATATTGGAAATAAAATGCTCAATATAAGAAAAACAGTATAACATTTACTAAATTTTTGATATTTATTGCCAAACATTCAGTAAATATTGCACAATATTTACCAAAATCTATAAAAAATAACTTGATAGACGTCAGTTTGTAGGTGACAGTCATCTACTGGATTAATTTTGTAGTGATTCGGTAGGTGATATTATCTACCAACTTCACCAACCAGATTGATCTAGTAGATATTCATTACCTATCAAAATATCGAGTAGATAATTATTACCTACTGATATTTTCTACCAAAATTTCAGGTAGGTTTTTCCTACTAAATAACCGGTAGGTGATTGCTACCTACCGATTTTCGTACCATATTTTTAGTAGGTGATGCCACTAATTAAAAAAACAATAATAATTTAATTTTAAGAACTACAAAAAATTTAATATTTACTAAAAATTTATTTGAATATCGATTGGGCATAAATATGGATAATATAATAATAAAATATTTAACATAACTTGATTTTATAGGATTGAGGCACAAAAAGATATAAGGAAATGAAAACATTTTCTGTTATATTTATGGTTATTATAGCTTTTATTTTAAGCACATGTTTATTCGCTACGTAGCCCAAAATGTGTCCTTTCAATTTGCTAATTAAATTACTAAAAAGTAATTTTATGAATGTTGAGAATCAAAGGGCGTGGTTGGATGGTTGGGGTTAATCCATCGTTAATCAAGGGTTGGATTCTAGCCTTCAGCATATAATAGCGTTAAATCTTAAGACCAGCTTGCCTACAAGAATTAATTTTGAATATAAATACAAGTATATGATTTAAGAGGAGAAAAATAAATGAAGGTAACTTTTGCACATGACTAAAATAATAATATATTGGAAATAAAATGCTCACTATAAGAAAATCAATGTAATATTTATTGAATTTTTTACAAGTGTTACAAAAAATTTAGCAAATGTTGCACAATATCTACAATACAATACCTATAAAAAATAATCTGATAGACGTCAGTTTATAAGCGACAGTGACTTATTGGATTAATCTTATAGTGATTTGGTAGGTGACATTACCGATTTCACCAATTATCTGGTTAAATTGAATAAATGCTCCATTTTTAGAGTTAAATACAACAAAAAAAGAAGTGTAGTTGCAGACTCGTAATAAAATGTAAACACGTTTAACAGACTCTACCATAACCATTTAACTTAAAAAAACAAATTCCAATTATTACGTACAAGTAACAAAAAATGCCTGATGCGTTATTTTCTTGACAAGTAACAAAGGAAATTTCTGTTGTTTATAATATAACTATAAGTTGTTTTGCTCAGTAATTTCTGAATTCAATGACCTTTTATATGCGGTTCAGTTATAGAATTGCTGCGATTTCCCCGTTTTCTCATCGTCTGACGTTTGATAACTTGCCCGTGGAAATTCAACCTCTACGATGCAAAGTTAATTTTGAAGCATTGATCTTTTGTTCCCCACATTAGAGCACTAGGAGATGCTCTAGCCAACCGCCTTGGGTATCTTCTTCAAGAGTAGAAGAAGGGCCTACTTCTTACTTAAAGGAAACTACAGAAGTGATTGAGAATTAAAAACCAAAGAAGTTCGTGGAGCTACACCTTTGCTTTGATAAGGTATTAATGAGATGTATTTTGAAACAATTTTGTTCGCATGTGATTATCCAGCAAGTGTATTGGATCGTACAAGTAATAGAGTGTGTAAGTATTGAGTATCGTGTCCCAAGGGATTGAAAGGCAGTTCTTAAAACTATGATTTTAATTCTGAAGATTTGAAAAGAATATTGATTTGTAATGAATGAGTTTAATACTGAAAAGCAAATGGAAATATAAAAGCTCAGTCCTTTTGAGTTATTCTCAATACGTACCGAGTGTCACTCTTCAGTATATATTGATAATTGGCCTTAGTAGTGATGCAGCGGGATAAATGCAATAATCGCTAATCAGCCGTCAACGATTAAAGCGGTGTTATAAACCCTAGATTTCAGTCGAACCTAAGGAATTTGCAACTGAAAGTCGAAATTTTATTAATGATCAAAACTGTTTCTAATAACAATTATAGCAGTATTTATAGGCTTTAAACAAAAACCCTAATGGGCCTAGAAAAAACAATAAAGACAAAAACCCTAATGGGCTTAAGAAAATGAGCTGTCAAAACTTTAATCCTTCCGTTCGGGCCTAAAACGAAAGAATTAAGGCCCGTCACAGGCTGTCACAAGCTATGCCAAGTGATGAGTGTAGATCTCGAAATTCCCTTTTCGGAAACATATTATAATAGTAATTCCGAGTTGTCTAGTAAAAGTTATGGCCCGTTGAAGTTGCATCACTCACAAACGTCGCTTTTCGAGAAAAATTAACGCTCGCTCGTCAACTGCATCAAATAGGGTCTGAAGGTAAAGAAGCAATTGAAGACTGAAAATTAAGTGGTATTGAAAACAAAATTGGTACTGAGTAAACAGCACTGAGCGAAAAGATGATACTGAGGATAAAAACTACTAAAGTACTGAAAGTTAAAATAATATTGGAAATAACAGTTTCTTAAAAACACATGGGACTAAGCTCAGTCTCAGCTATGGTTTCTTTATCCTTCCAATACTTCATAACTTACTGAGTATCAATAGGTGACTCAATATCCTCAGTATCACTACACCATAAATGGTCTATAGCAACTCTCCGAAAGTGTTGCCTAAAACCGCTTAAGTGTTGCCACAGAAGAATAGGCAACACTTTTCTAAAAAAAGAGTTGGTTTTTTGCTCCTTTCTAAAGGTGGCTTATGACAATACTTTTATTTTTTTAGCAATGCATAAAAAAAGGTTGCTATAGATTTCTTTAGCAACACTTTTTACCCTTTGGCAATATATTAAAGGGTGTTGCTTAATCAGTGAAAGCATAACCATGTATAACGCCTTGGATAACAATTGCAACACTTTTATAAACAATTGCAACACTTCTGTAGTAACGATTTGAATAACAATTGCAACACTTTTATACACACTTGCAACTTTTTTTGACAACACTTTAGATGGAAATTGCAACACTTGTATATGTAAATACAAAATTTTTTGGCAACCGTTTTGCTTCAATTGCAACATTTTTTAAAGTATTTGCAACACTTTTTATAGCAAAAATCATGAAAACATTGCAACACTTTTATTTATTTATGGAAATTATTTAGTACAATCTTTCAAAAATTGCAACACTTTCTAATAATAGTATAAAAAACAAATGCAATATTTTTTCACAATGGCAACACTTAATGTGAATCTCAACCTCTAATCATATAAAACTGTTGCTACATACATTAGTTTAAAAAAAAAACTAATAATCCTTTCAGTACCTAAAAATTAAAAAAAAAAAACACATCCAAAATGCATAAGCTAAAAGTACATAACTAAGAAGATGCATTTTCATTTTCACAATCGGATTCACAAAGATTCATATTAATATTCAAATCAGGGTTATCTTCAACCAATTGCAAATGCCAGGTGCTTTAACAAACTCAACAATGTACGTACAACTTCCTCCTTAGCTTCGCCTATTGCAAATGCCTCCTCACCAGAAAATATGTGTACAACTTCCTCCTTGGCTTCGCCCATTGCAAATCACTCCTCACCAGAAAAGGTTGCCAAGTACTTGGTCAGGAATTTTAAAGAATCCTTTACTGAGCTAAAGGTATTATGAAAGGAGAATTGATCAGCTAAAAATGAATCTTATAGATCAGTAAGACCTATCTTCTTCAAAGAAGGTATGACATATTATGTGACTTTCTCAATCACTTCTAAATTTACATAAGCTTTAAATTGAATTCATCATTTTCATGTGCAGATTAAACATGTGATGCTTTGTAAATGACAATAAATCAACAAATGCAGTCCTTGTAATGAAGCAAGACAAATTTTATTCTTTGCTTTAGCTGGCATAAGAAGAACTACATACAAAATTGATTAAAAGTACAATCAAGATATATGGGAAATTCTGATTGTATAGAAGTTATGTAATTCTATTCCTTTGTAGATCTCCATCTACAAGGAAACAACCTATTTACATAATTCAGAGCAAAGGTTCCTTACATGAAACCAATGGGCTACTTGTTAATTGTTTATAACTCCAATTATAACACATAATACCAAATATTGGAGAGGAGACAAGAAACTTGCTATTTATTTGACACATGCGACAAATCCTTGAGCTTTTCTCTTTATTCAATCACTAAAATAGTTAATCCTCTTTTTTAACCAATTAAAAAAATTGAGTTATACTATGCTTTAAACTACTTAAACACGTTTCTCTCAAAATAGTATTCAATCTATTAACAGAGCTTGATCAGGACTCTAATTCATTGAAACCTTATACTGAGTTTAACCACAAAGATAAGCAGTATTACAAAATATGAGTTAGACTGGAACCCATAGCTGCACTGAGCTGTCCACGTAAAAGGGACTACTCACTGAATATTGAAAGTTCAGCAGCAGTGGAGTTCTTCATCGTCTCTACTGATATTTAAACACAGAAAGGTAAAGTACTCGGTATTGAATTCACAAATAAGTAAAAAGTAAAGAATAGAAGATTAAAGTGCAGGAAAACGTAAAGAATAGAAATATATATTGCTTGAAAAAGTAAATTGCATATATTGAAAGGTGAAGAGAGATTCCCAATTGTGATGGTGTATCAAACTTGTTTTTGATTTCTAAAACTATCATATTTATAGTACTATTAAAAATTACAAATTCTAAAAAACTTTGTGTAGGTGGCAATAGAGATATTCTTTCTCCAAAAATGCCCTTAAAAAGTGATATAATAACTTTTATTCTATTTACAAAATGGTATTTTTGCCCAAAATGGAGAAATTGTCCTTTTTGCTTTGTCCCCTCCACGTCATCTTCTTCCAACACCCTTGCCATGTCATTTTATGCCTTATATGCCACCTCATTTGCTCTTTTTCTTCCTTTTTATTTATTTATCCCCATTTCCCACAATTAATCAAAAATAGCACAAGAAGGCAACAAAATACAATATATTTTGCAAATTAAAATTCTTTTTAACCATTATTTTATATTGTATTTTTGGCAATATCAAAATACCTTTAACTCAAGCTTTGCTTGTCCTCAAGCAAAGGACAGATTCAGAACATAATGAATTAGATAAGAAACCCAGTCTCTTTAAGGTATATCGTTCAATATGAACTGAGTACTTCAATACCCTTAAAAACAATGATATTCAGTT
>CAOJCR010170136.1:0-11471 GCA_948330485.1 Euphorbia neoarborescens | reverse complement strand
ATAATTAAAAAACAAGAAAATTGTGATTTTCACGAGAATGATCTAATCCATTTTCCCACACCCCTTTATCGTCATCAATCTTCTTCTTCTTCGTATCGTCCTTTTCATTTTCCTCTTTCTTCTGTTTATTTGCATCTTCATCATCTCCACCCCCGAATATTTTTTGGACAAAAGACTCCACATCAATTTTCATAATTCCCTCTTTGCCCTCCGCCGTCTCCCAAAACTCATGATTCGCCGGCGGAATGTAAGGCGGTCTCGACACTTGTAATAACATATTCCATTTAATTCCTGCAAAAAATTCATGCTTCTTCATCTCTTCCAGCTTCATTCTCCCTTTTGGATCTTTCACTAATAATTTCTTTATGAGGTCTCTCAACGGCGTCGTTTCACCTACTAGGTCTGGCTCTTTTGTTAATATCCTAAAGAATGTTTCCTTCCTATTCGACCCTTTAAACGGTGTCGTTCCATATAACATCTCGTATAAAACGATTCCTAATGACCATAAATCAACGGCGAAATCGTGGCCCTGACCCTGGATGATTTCTGGGGCTACGTACTCCTCCGTTCCGACGAAGGAATTCGACTTCTCCGTCAAGTCAGGTTCCGGCGCTGTGGCTATGTTATCTGAGGAGTTATCCGGTGCGATGCCGGATTGGCAAAATCGGTTTAGAAAAGAGCGTTTTCTCCGGAAGGGCAGTGGTTTGGCCGACGGAGAAGAAATTTGACGGCGACGGGGACTTGGTGAGATTTTGGTGGACAAATCGAAATCTACAAGCATTATATGGCCATTCTCCTGAATTAAAATGTTTTCCGGCTTCAAATCTCTGTACGCTATACAATTTTTGTGCAGATATTCCAATGCGAGTACCAATTCCGCCGCGTAAAATCTGAAATTGAAAATTCAAAAATTGAATTCAGCGAAAGATTATGGAAGATCTAAAATCGAAATTTGAATACTGAATTCAGCAAACCGAAAAGAAGAATAAGATGATAAGAAGAATGCCTGATGATATCAACAGAGAACATATTCTCGCTTTGTTGCTTTCTGAGATGATTAAGATCACGTCCTGGACAAAAATCAATAGCGTAGCCAACGATTTTCTCGGTAGCCAAAACACCGCGCAAACTAGGCAAAAGAGGATGATTAAGATGGCTCAAAACTTGTCGTTCAAAGCAAACTCTCTTATATTGATCAATTCCAGTAGAAGAAACATCTTTATTCTTCTCAATCAAATCTCTCAAAATCACCTTCAAAGCCCACAACTGACGGCATTGCTCATGTTTTACCAGAAAAACAAGGCCTTTGGCTCCACGACCGAGCGGTGATATTACTTTTAGATCATCAAGGTTCAAAATAGGAACGATACTATCGAGATTATTCATGATAGGACAATCGCCGGCGGTGACCGCCTCCGCAGAGCCAAAAGGTTGTGTCGTCGTTTTACTGTTGAGGAGACGATAGTTTATTTTTGTTAATGGCGTTGTTATAGAGGAAATGGGCAAACTTGGGAATTGTGATGAGTTGTGTTTACTTTTCTTGCTTTTTTTTTTTTTCTCTCTTTTTATTTATTTCTTTTTAACAAGGACTGAGTGAAGGTGTTAATAATCTAATTACGTAACCAACAAGTAAATTTGAGCACGTAAGCATTTTTTGTTAATTTGATTAACGTGGCAAAATGTTAGTGGCTGGTGACTCTTTCCTTTTTCTGTGCTTCTAGAAACCAAGCAAATTTTTTTCTTCTTTATTTGAATTTAAATAAAAGAAAACAAGGTAGATGAACTTTCACAGCGAAAATTTGACCCATATATATAAGAGCGAAGCAAAATTTTATTTAGATTATTAAATTTAATGGTTAATAATTATAAAATAAATTAATTTTATAAAATAAATTAATTTTATAAAAAAATAAAATAATTATAACATATATTAAGAGCAGATTATTAATTATATACTATAATCTGTATAAATAAAAGTTATAATTTGTTTTTTTTTCTCTTTACATTTTTTTTATTTTTTTTTA
Organism: Euphorbia neoarborescens; assembly: GCA_948330485.1. NCBI lineage: Eukaryota > Viridiplantae > Streptophyta > Magnoliopsida > Malpighiales > Euphorbiaceae > Euphorbia > Euphorbia neoarborescens. The sequence continues at coordinate 9,447 of CAOJCR010170136.1, read as the reverse complement.
TTGATAAGTGTTCGAACAGTGGTTTCTTTCAGATCTTCCGTCTATGAACTAATCTAATATTCTTCTGCTAAGTGTCCTCGTAGGAACACTCCGTAGATATACCACATAGCTATTCAAGGTATTTATGCGGGAGTGAAGAGTCGAACCCAGGGTCTGAATTTTACTATCCATCAAGTGACCAAATATTTACCATTTGATAACTCAGTAGCACCCCCAAACCCATACGATCTCGTGTTTCTTAGTGCCCCGTCAGGTCACGAGGTGGATCAAAATATGAGGCACCCGCCTTTAAAGATTCCGACTGAAATGAAGATGCTTCTGCCCTCAAAAGGGCGTCTCGCCCCAGAGAAGGGAGACCACTGCATTTAATGTAATAATTAATGTTAGGAAGGTTCAATACGGCTCGACAAGACTACAACGGCAAACGAGAGTCTCGTCAGAAAGACCGACATATCCACTCTTCGAAAGGATAGGAAACAGAGTCAAAAGGCTGGTACCACCTACTACTTACCATCCAATGGAGCTGTGACACGCGGAACTTGGCCACCACTATATAATCGACAAAGCCCACCAACAGACGGACATCGGGTATTATTCTCTCTAAGACGCTCTCTCAAAAATATTATTTTTCACACAAGTTACTGACTTAAGCATCAGAGGGGATAAATCGGAGACACCCCTCTCCGATCAGATCCTTACATTTTGTAAGTCATCGGAGCAAGTAAAGGAAGCAAGTAGACACGTTCCTTCCGAGCGAATCTCACACTCGTCATCAATTGATGCGGTGAGCGTAGACCAGTAGTGGTAATGGCTCACCCTGTGACGAACACATACCTTGCAGATCCGACAACACATGGGTACCCTAACAATCACTTTTGAGTTTGACGTCGTTGTCTTCAAGAACAACACTGGAGATACAACCTTCTGAGGTAAACGATACATTTCTATTATCAGTTACAGTACATCTTTATTACAGAAGGGTTCGAACATCTCTCCCTCTTTGTTTCTTGAAGGTCAGGAAGTGGCGACCTGTTCCCCTTCCCTAGTTCCTATGGACGGTCTGAGGCGGTCGATTAGCTCCCCCTCATCAACCCATCTTTATTACAGAAGGGGTCAAACATCTTCCCCTCTCTATTTCTTAAAGGTCAGGAAGCGGCGACCTACTTCCCTTCTTTGGTTCCTATGGACGGTCTGAGGCGGTCGATCAGCTCCCCCTCATCGATCGATTTTTATTACAGAAGGGGTTGAACATCTCCCCCTCTCTATTTTTTGGAGGCCAGGAAGCGGCATGATGGGTGTCGAATCTACCAAAAATACAATTTATAATCTCTCTTATATCTCGACACAAATTAAATCTGTAGCAAGAGCAAGTGAGGTCGAACCCTAGAGAGCCAACTACTATTTTTATCGATTATGAACAGGCAAATAAAACAACAAAGTAAATGGGGGGTTTGAAGGATTATGAATAAAAAACTAAAACTAATAAACTAAAATAAGGCAATAAAAATAAATAACGAATGAAACAATCAATGGGAAAACACCTTACCTAAGGTAGTTTCGGGATTCGAAATGTGGTGATTGACTATAGATAAAAAAAACATATCATTGACTTATTTCAGACTAGTTCTAACCTTAGGCTTCGCGCTCCGGATCAACTTTTTCTATTGTAGTTAGCACAGCTCAAACAAAACCCTAATTAATGAATAACCCTTCCTTAGCGGCTTAAGGTTCAATTCAATAGCAGCTATCAAGCGAGAAAAGCCTAGTCCAAACTAACCAAGTTCTTAACGACTCTTGATTCAAGTTCAAGTTCTATATCATAGCGAGTTCGATCACAGGTCCAAATTACGAATCTATTCCTATGAAACAGTAATTATCATGTAATCACAATAACTGGTCAAACTAAAATAATCACACAATAAATTAACAGGAAGATATTCGACTCCCGTTCAACAAGATAATAGGAATATGAAATGATCAATAATTAAATAGATAGAATGATCCCACAGTCTTATTCCGAATCCGTCAAACTCCCTTAGGAAAAACTAGAGAATTAGTTACACATTATTGTATAATAAACCCTAAACATAAGTTGAATTTCAATGAATTGAAAAGAATGAAAAGAATGAAAGAATGGTGTAGTTGTATGAAACTATTGTCGAATGATAGAGAGATAGTAATCTAACCCTAATACAAAAAAAAACCTATTTATACTCATGCCCCTAAAAATAAAAAATGTTCCCGAAATAAAAATAAAATTGGAGCCTAAATATCTCTCAGCTCACCGAGTTACTACCCTTTTGCTATCCAACTCGCCGAGCTAAAGTGTGATAGGACATCCAGGCAGTCAACTCGCCATCCAGCTCATCGGGTCATGCACCTTGGACCAATCAGGTAGTCAACTCACCAGCCAATTGCATCCAACTCGCCGAGCTAATGTCATCAACGTCCAGCAGCCCACAAATTCATATCCAGCTCGTCAAGTTGACTCTGGCTCGCCGAGTTGGCAATGGTCAACTTCTCTCCCTTCCTTCCTTCTGTCTTCTCTCGATCATAACTTCTCCGTCCGATTTCTGAATTTTGTAATTTTGGATCCGTTGGAAAGCTTGCAACACAAACTTGATCTTTCCTATAATGCCCGTTACCAAAGTTAGCCTCCAACTACCTCAAAATCTGGTCCAAAATTTTGATCTTATTCTTGCTCGATAATCTGATTTTAATGCATATAATCATCAACTCCAAACCTACAAGCCGAAATATGCAAACAATAGTAATTTATCCTAAAAATATGTCAAACAAGACCAACTAAACATATGAAAACCCGACTAAAATATGCAAATTATGCATGTTAAAACGGTGACCTGCTCTCCTTTCTTGGTTCCTGTGGACGGTCTGAGGCGATCGATCAGCTCTCCCTCATCGACCGATCTTTATTATAGAAGGGATCGAACATCTCCCCCTCTCTATTTCCTGAAGGCCAACGAAGTGCTGACATGCTCCCCTTTCCTGGTTCCTGTGGACGGTTTGAGGTGGTCGATTAGCTCCCCCTCATCGACCCGTCTTTATTATAGAAGGGGTCGAACATCTTCCCCTCTCTGTTTCTTAAAGGCCAGGAAGCGAAGACCTGCTCTCTTTCCCAACTTCCTGTGGACGGTCTGAGACGGTCGATCAGCTCCCCCTCATCGACCCATCTTTATTACAGAAGGGGTCGAACATATCCCCCTCTCTATTTCTTAAAAGCCAGGAAGCGGCGACCTACTCCCCTTCCCTGATTCCTGTAGATGGTTTGAGGCAGTTGATCATCCCCCCCTCATCGACCCATCTTTATTACAGAAGGGGTCGAACATCTCCCTTCCTTTGTTTGTTGAAGGCCAGGAAGCGGCAACCTGCTCCCCTTTCCAAGTTCCTGTGGACGGTCTGAGGCAGTCGATCAGCTCCCCCTCATCAATCCATCTTTATTATAGAAGGGGTGGAACATCTCCCCCTCTCTGTTTCTTGAAGGCCAGGAAGCGATGACCTACTCCCCTTTCTTGGTTCCTGTGGACGGTCTGAGGCGGTCGATCAGCTCCCCCTCATCGATCTATCTTTATTACAGAAGGGGTGGACCATCTCCCCCTCTCTGTTTCTTGAAGACCAGAAAGAGGCGACCAGCTTCCCTTTCTAGGTTTATTTGGACGGGCATGAGGCGGTCGAACCAGCTCCCTCCATCGACCCACCTCACCTTGCTACGAGCCCTTGGGCGCTGAGAACGTGTCCCCAATACTAGCTGGCGGCCCAATCAAAATAGCCCCTATGATAATCCCCGTCTAGCGCCCTTATTAGGGACGACAGAAATCTCAACATAGGTGTACAGATAACCGCCTGCCCATAACCGTAATCTAGACTCCTGGAGTACATCATACCGGCCACGTAAATGCATTATCAAGCGCCCTCCATATGATTGGCACATAACCATAATCCAGACGACCAGAGGACATCCGTGGCAAAGGGAACCTTACAAAAACCGGACAGTCGGCCTCACTTAGAGAATCTGTCATAAGCCTCAAGGGATAATGAGTGAGACTGCCCCAGACCTCACTAACAAGATGATCAGAAGGCAATCGACCAATTCTCCCTCGCCGATCTACTTATTTCTTGGAGTAGTCGAACATCTCCCCTTCATTGGCCCATAACGTGGGGCAGCTGATCCTTCACCCCTCCCTAAGTCCATCTACAGTAGGAGGCGATTGACCTTCTCTCTCACACTGATTCCACGATATGAAGTGATCAATTCCTCCCTCATTGCCCCCAGCTCTACCTCCACGAGCCACAGCTTCTGACTATCCTGCATACCATGCGCGGACATGCGTAACAGGTCATTTAAACCCTGTATAACATAAACGGTTTAAGCCATATCATATGGCAGCAACAAACACAATCATTCAAGACACACCTGCAACATGGCGTAATAGGCTCGGCAAGCACGAGGCTCATCTCCACAACGAGAATGTTGTTTGGCTTCTTCTTTAAGAAGTGCCTTCAACAGCTCCTCCTTGAGCCCCACCTCATTCCACTTGCCCTCTATTAGCATTCCCCGGAGGGACTGGTCAGTAGATTTGTCCTCTGAGGAGTCGTCCCAGTGGTAACACCTTTTGACGATGTGCTGGGCATCCTAACCTCTGGCAAGACAGTATCTACCGCCACGTCCGGCACTTTCTGCATAGGTTCCCGAGAGCCCTTCCTCGCTAAAGCCTTCTCTGGCATGTCTGTGTCTAGGGGTGAGCAAACATCGGTTATAACCGATAACCGAATCGAAACCAAACCGAATAACAATTTTGGTTTGTTTTTTAGTTATCGGTTCGGTTCGGTTTTCAAAAATTCCATTTTTGGTTATCGGTTCTCAGTTCGGTTTTTGAAAAAAAAATTCGGATATAACCGAATCGAACCGAATTAATTACTTAAATAAAAAAATATAATTTTTAATTTAAATTTAAATAATAATTAAATAGTGATAACAAATTTAAATTTAATAAATCAAAATTTATATACATATTTATATAATTAGTTGAATTTTTTATATTAATTTATTATCATTATAAAAAAATGTGTACTCAATAAATATATATTATGAGTGACAATAAATTTAAATTTATTAAATCAAAATTTATATTCATACTAATATATTTAGTTGAATTTTTTTATAATTTTTTTTAAATTTATTATCACTATTATTTAATTTAAATTTAAGTAATAACTAACTAGTAATAATAAATAATTTTGATTTAATAAACTTATTTTTTATAATTTTTTTTAAATTTATTATCATTATTTGATTAAAATTCGGTTATTAACCGAATCGAATCAAAATTTTTCGGTTCGTTTGTCTTTGGTTTCATAACATCTTCGGTTCGATTCGGTTTCTATATTTAGTATAATTTCGGTTCAATTATTTTTCGGTTCGGTTTGGTTCGGTGATCGAACCGACCGATGTTCACCCCTATCTGTGTCTTCGTCCAGCACCGCAGGAGAGGCTGAGAGGGGCCCAACCCCCATAGTGACAGACACCTCCTTATGCTCCTCCTTCCTCCATAACTTAAGGACCACTACCCTAATCGTCGCCAATACAGTGGACACTTGGCAACCTCCCGTAGGTTCCTTTTCACACGCTTAATACATGCCCTCGAGAATCCAACTGGCTTCAGTCTGTCAGCAACAAAACCCAGTCCGTTTTCATATTAACCGTGGTAACCAACCTGGATGCATTTGCTAACCCTTATGTTCCAGCCCCTTGAAATCCTCAATAATTTCCGCTATTCAAGGGGGGAACTCCTGATAACCCAGTAGCACCCCTAAACCTGTACGATCTCATAATTTTAGGCACCCTGTCTGGTCACGAGGTCGATCAAAATACGAGGCCCCCGCCTTTAAAGATCCCGGCTAAAGTGAAGATGCTCCTGCCCTCAAAAGGGCGCCTCGCCAAGAGAAGATGCTCCCACCCCTGAGATGGGGGACCACTACATTTAATGCAACAATTAATGTTGCATGGGAAGAATGTGGCTCGACAAGACAACAAGAACAAAAGGGAGCACCATCAGAAAGTCAGAAACAACCACTCATCGAAGTGAAAGGGGACAGGGCCAAAAGGTCCATACAGCCTGCCGCCCAATACAGCAAAATACATGGAAATCCACTGCCACTATATAACCAACAAAACTAACAACAAATGAGGTATCTAATCTTATCCCTGCTCTTAGCATTTTACTAAAAGTGTCTCCCAAGTTACTAACTTAAACATCGGATAGGATTAATCGAAGACACCCCTCTCCGATCAAATCTTTACCTTTTGCAGGACATCGGAGCAGCTACAGGAAGCAAGTAAACACACTCCCGACGAGCACATCTCTCACTCGTTATCATTTAATTAATTTTTATGTTTAATTTTAGGATAAAGTTTAAAAAATTGCTATCTTATTTGACCTTTTAATAAAGGGAGAATTGTGTAAATTTTGTATCAAATAGCTATCTGTTGATTTGCTTCATTATCAAAAAAATTTCACAGTCATATTTTTTATAAAATGGATGTCTATGAGATTCTTAACACTTATTGTATCTATAAAATGAAAAAACAAAAAAAAAAAAAACACAGAAACTCATTTGGTATAAAAAAAAATTTTACAATCCTATTTTTTATAACAATATTATAAAAATTTTATTTTTTTAATAACAGAATAAAATTATATACACTTATTTAATATAAAAAAATTTCGTAACTTTTTTTTAATAAAAAATCAAATCAGAGCATAATTTTTTAAACTTCACTTTTAATTTTAATAGACAACCACTCTGTCTCGGCCATCAGTCAAGTACATGCTTATCCAAAGACTACCTGTTGGTTCTATTTTCCTCCCTTTTGGTGCGTACTGCTACTAAATTTTCTTCTGCCATTTGCTTTTGACTTTATTTTTCTTATTTATTTTACTCTTTCATTCATAAGAAAAATACAATTATGACCGCGTAAAATACTGACATGTTTATGTGTAAATAATAATTTTAATAAGATAATTAAAGGAATACAAATATTTGCAACAAAATTCACTTTCAAAGAGTTAATAAATATATAAAATTATTGGTTTGGATAATAGGAAGTTTTTCTCAGGAAATAATAACACAGATTTTTGATCTTGTCATTAAAAAACTGCTGAAAGAATTTCACTCTTTTTAACGGTTCATTCAGGTTTGAATTTAAATTTAACTATATGGTTTAAACAGAAAAATATATCAATAAATATAAAAATATTATATATATATATATCTCCGTAGGATAGTTCAGTTTTTTTTACTGAAATAAACTTTGAATTCTGGACAAATCGTGGGATCGAAATCCTGTCCATTAAAATGGGTCGACATTAGTGTTCAACCAACTGAACTAGCCTGACAACCCAAAGGATGAGGGATGCAACACGAGAACTTCCCAAGAGGTCACCCATCTTAGTACTACTATCGTCCAAACACGTTTAACTTCGGAGTTCTGATGGGATCCGGAGCATTAATGCGGGTATGATCGCATCCGGGGGATAGCTCAGTTAGTAAAGTTATTTGTATCTAGGTGTTTCTTTAAGGGAGGTCTTGAGTTTGAGCCTCAACTCCTGTGGACCATCATATATATATGTTTTTATATTTTTATTAATTTACCATATAATTAATTAATTTTTAACATTAACTAGTTAATTTTTTATAAATATAATTAATTTTATTATAAAATTGAAATACTTTTAAAAAATAATTAAATTAAGTAATAAATATATATTTTTAAATATATAACGTGAGACATTTTTTTAGACGTTATGGCTCTGTTTAGTTTCAAAAAATTGGGGTGTTTTCTAGAAAATTTTTCTGAAAAAATTAGAAAATAGAAATTATTGTTTAGTTAGAAATATTTTCTAATTAGGAAATTGAAAAACTATTCTCCTAATTGTGAGCACCGGGTTTTTGGCCCAGCGCATGATGAAAACCGGTTCATCCGGTACCTTTTGCAGGTTTTTTAACGCCTGTTTGGGTTCGAGAATACCCGATTTGTCACAACCAAGACTCGAGCCAAGTGTTTTTCAAGTGTTTAGGTAAGCCGGGATCAAAGGATTTTTTGTTCGCCTCCGAAACCCATCAAACTAGGGCCTATCTGGAATATAACAATCTCGTTACCTCATTAACCAAACCAAACCTAAGCAAACCGAACCAGGTCAAACCAACCCAACCCATTTAAACGGCCAACAACTGCTGGATAAGGAAGAAATACGCAGGAGAAGGAAGTAGAGGGTGGGCCGTTGATAACTTTTCATGAAATCAGTGAAAAAGTCACTGAAGGTCAGTGGAAAGTTTCTGTAAAGGAGGAAGGGATGGGATGGATGCACTGTTGGTGATGGGCGGAGGTGACTGGTCCCAACAAACACGGCAACTTTGAAATTGGAGAGAGCTTTAAAGGGAAATTTGGAAAGGCAGAGAGGAGGAGGGGGAGAGACATTTTATCAGGAATTGCTAACACTCAGCAACTTCTCTCATCTCTGGCTTAAAACAAAATATTTCTCCTGCTACTGAAAAACTCTCACAAATCACACTAATCTTCCAAAAACCTCTCACACTTATACGATCGCCCTCACAAACATCAACAACCTTCAAAGTCTGAGACTTCTCAACTCAAAGACACAAAGCTTGGCCGGAGAACAAACACTTGGCTTGAGTTTCGGCATAACAAATTCTGGGTTTCTCCAACTCCACATCAGTAAAAGCATGCTACAAAGGTAGCTATCTCTAAGCTCAACCCTCCTACTACATGTTTTTCTCACTAAATGCATGCTTAGTAGTCATTAAAGGTAGAATGTGTTTGAAATAAAAAATATATATATTCATGATCTGTTCTCCAGTTTCTCTGCAACTGTTTTGAAACTTTTTTTGTAATTCATTTAACCCTCTCGCTAATTTGCATGCTCTAGTTGTGTTTAAATCAAGTTTAGAGTTTGTTAAGTCTATGTTTAATTGATTTCATCTCAAAAAAAAAAAAGAATTGTAGTTTTAGCTAGCAATTTGCTCGCTGAAACAGGCCAGTTCGACGAGTTGCCATGCAACTCGACGAACTGGCCAGCAAATGTTTTCCATTTGCTGGCCAGCCCCAGCTCGGCGAGCTGGGGCATACCCTTGACCCAACTCGCCGAGCTAGGGGTAATTTACCCAGGGATGGGCTTCGGCCCATCCCAGTACGGGGGTACCCCGTTTTGATCCCCGAATTCCGTTTTTTTCCAGATTTTAATTTTTATTTTCAATATTATTTAAAATTATCTTTCCTATGTCAAAAAAATATAAAGTATTATTTTTATTATAAATTTCTCCGGTGTACTTATTTATCGCTGGACTGCTTTTTTAAGCTAAAAAATTCTTTTCGGTCTGTTTACACCGTTTTCTCGGGCCAAATCCTTA
>CAOJCR010168072.1:0-10834 GCA_948330485.1 Euphorbia neoarborescens | reverse complement strand
ATGATGTTTTCAGACCCTATTTGAGGAAGTTTGTATTGGTTTTCTTTGATGACATCCTTATTTATAGCAAGAATGAGCAGACCCATGAGTCACATTTACGGGCAGTTTTTGAGAAATTTGAAGAACATAAGTTGTATTCAAAGAGAAGTAAATGCTTGTTTGGTGCTGGAAGTGTAGAGTACTTGGGTTACATTATTCATAAGGCTGGGTTCCTACTAATCCAAACAAAATGGAAGCAGTAGCAAATTGGCCTGAGCCTTTGAATGTTAAGCAGTTAAGGGGGTTTTTGGGTTTAGCTGGATATTACTGGAGGTTTATTAGGGGTTATGGTATCATTAGTAAACCTCTGACTGAGTTGGTAGGGAAGGAAGGGGTAAAGTGGAATGATTTGGCAGCTCATGCTTTTAACACCTTAAAACAAGCACTCATTCTCCTCCTGTATTGGCTTACCCTCATTTGACAAGGTCTTTGTTATTGAGACAGATGCTTGTGAGGTTGGATTGGCTAGCATTCTAATGCAAGAGGGGCATCCTTTGGCATACATTAGCGAGGCTCTTGCTAATAAACATTTAAGACTGTCAACTTATGAGATGGAATTGTCGGTTGTGGTTTATGCAGTTAAAAAGTGTCATCATTACTTATGTTATGTTGTAAGAAGTTTGTCAATAGGACTGATCATAGAAGCCTCCAGTTCTCATTAGAACAACGAAATTCAACTTTACAGCAGCAGAAGTATATAACTCGACTATTGGGTTATGATTTTGACATAATGTTTAAGAGTGAAAGGAAAAATACAACCGCTGATGCGTTGTCCAGGGTTCCTACTGCTGAGTTAGCAACCTTAATTGTTTCTTCACCTGTCAATAGTCTCCTTCCGGAAGTTGAGGCAAGTTGGCAGTCGGATCCAAGTCTTCAGGATTTGATTCAAGAATTGGCTGATTCGGAAGGAGGGGTTAAGGGAGCATATTCCTGGCAAGGGAATCTACTGTAACGGAAAGGGAGATTGGTGGTATACGGAGATGGCTTATCCATATAATGCATGACTTGTCGGGTGGGGGACATTAGGGAGTTCAAGAAATAATAAAGAGACTGCAGTTAGTTTTCTACTAGAAAGGGATGGAAGGAGATGTTAGAAATTACATTCGTGAATGTAATACATGTCAAAGGTGTAAGTATGAAACTACTAAAACCCCTAGGTTGTTGCGGCTATTGCCAGTTCCCGAGATACTGTGGACTGATATTAGCGTGGACTTTATAAAAGGCCTCCCTACATCTAATAGTAAGAACGTGATCTTAGTGATAGCTGACAGATTGAGCAAGTATAGTCATTTCATTGGCCTGCAAGCTTTAATGTGTCTAGGCACACCACGCTGACGTGGTGTGCCTGGCACACCCTAAAATCTCTCGCTCAAGGAGTAGCTTTGGTTTTTCTTGAACATATATTTAAATTACATGGTTTCCCTACCACAGTTGTCAGTGATCGGGATCCGGTGTTCGTGAGTAAGTTCTGGGAGGAGCAATTCAAGTTGCAAGGGGTGGAGCTAGCCAAGTCTTCCTCTTATCATCCACACACGGATGGGCAAACAGAGGTAGTAAATCGTTGCTTGGAAACTTGTCTCAGATGTACGACGCATGAACATCCAAAGGAGTGGGAAAGATGCCTCCACCACTTCACATTCCTTATGTTCCCGGAGATTCTAAAGTTGAAGCTGTGGACCAATTATTGAAGGATAGGGAGTTGTCAATGCAGATTATGAAGCACAGCAACTTTTGAGGGCTCAAAACAGAATGAAGCAATTTGCGGATGGTCACCGGTCTGAGAAAGAGTATGCAATTGGGGACTGGGTGTTTGTTAAATTGCTTCCTTACCGGCAATATAGTGTAGTTCGAAGAAGCAATCAGAAACTGGCACCTCTATTTTACGGGCCCTGTCAAGTTGAGGATCAGATAAGGTAGCGTATAAACTGAGATTGTCACAGCATTCAGAAATACATCCGGTTCCAGCAGCAGAGATTAAACCAGTCAATGTGCTTGCTCGCAAAATGGTATGGAAGGAAAATCAAGCTGTCACAAAAGTGTTAGTTCAATGGAAAGGTGGTGAAGAGGAGGATGCAACAGGGGAGTTTCTTTTCGATATTCGGCAGCGATATCCGGAGTTTGACCTTGAGTCAAGGTCTAAAAGGGGAGGAGCATTTTATGAAGGAAACAGAAAATAGAAATGAAGGGGAAGAAGAAGAATTATACAGCAGCATTTAGGAAATTACTAAATAGATGGGCAAAACGCATCGTTTTGCAAAGCCTTGTAGTTACCCAATAACGGCTACGTAAAAAGCCACAACAGACATTTGAGGTTACGGTTTGTATTGCAGAATTACTTTTCCCTCTTAATTGATTCAGTCCTTCTCAAATTTCCCTATTTTTTTCTTTCTCCTTTCATACATAGCGTGTACACACACACATAAATGATTTTTTTCATCTATGAGTAAAAGAGTTTCGAGCCAAGAAAAATATCATCAATAACAAGAAAAAGGAAAGAAAGAAAATACAATTCAATCAGAACGATTGAAGAAAAGAAAGACGTGTTTTGAATACATGTTTACAGAAGTTATTAATGAAACATAGGAGGCAATAGGGAAACTAAATCTATGATTTTGTATGACATTAAATTAATAATAATAATAATAATTCTCTTTTCAATTCCCCCCCGCCCTCCAATCTATCACACAACCATGCAATATAAATATGTCAATTCATTCCGAATTTTTGTGTTCTGTTTCATCCTGGAACTCTTTTTTGTCCTTCCTACAAATTATGTACCTGCTGAATGTTTTGTCCTGAAGAACTAATTGGAGATCATCTCTGACCTCCACTAGCTTGTTCTCTATGTCTCCGCCTCCTTCCCGATCGGCCTAAAAGCACCCTGCCGTGATGCCGTCGAAGGCGGCTTATAAGGGATAACCCACCATCACGACTCTCATTGTCATTGATTTCATCATCTGAGCAATTCAAACCGCCAACAGAACCATGAATGCCAACTGTACTCTCATCTGCTGCCCATTGGTTGGATCTCTCAGGCTGCCTCAGCCGTCCGCCAAGACCTTCCCCGGAAGGCCCAAATGCATGCAACAGCAAGAACACATTCATAAGGTTTCGATCAAAACCCGCATCCATACCTCCGTTCCTCTCTGCAGCTTCTGCATCAAGACCTTCATTTTCTTCATCTGAATCAATGCCATAGTTAACCCCCTCGATGACATAATCGCCGAAAACCATTGCTCCAGGCATTGTGGACCTTATTGTAGTAATTACATCGTCGTGTTCACGTTCCCTCTCAAGCCTTCGCCATTTCTGCTCGAGAACTGGGTCGACTTCACGTGGCCTTGCAGATGGGTGGGATGCTCTCATGTGCTTCCTTAGCTCCCTGTAAGTTCCAATATATGGGCAGTCATCCTGCATGCAACATCTCTTTTTCGAATTTAGATATTCCCGTGCAGGATCCACCACTGTCCAACCTTTCACCTGGCCTCTGCAAAGGGGACACGCGACTTCACACTTGTCCACAGGCCACTTGGAATCTGATACCGGAATTGGGTTATCAGATGTACCAGTTGGAGGGCTAGGTTTTGCGTAAGCCTTCTTATACTGGTCGAGGCAATTAGAATACCGGAAGCTAGTTCCACACATGTAGGGACGACAGCCACTGTCATGAGAGGAACAGAGTAGAAGAACAGCATTATGTGGACACTCCATGCACACAGAACAAGTTACATCTTCCCACTCTTTCTTGTCCGGCCCATTTGAGGATTTTTGCATGTGCAAGTTCTCTGAAACATCGTTCTTACAAGATGGTGACAGGTATGGAGCTAGCCTACACTGTCGGCCACTTCGCCCCTTGCTACCTTTTGCCATTTCAACTAATCCTGAACGCATATTGATTAATTAGTTCGTCCAGGAAACTTTAACAGCTAACCAAAAAGACAGACCCCTGCAAGTTCATACTTTAAGATACAATACTAGCTGAGGAGCTGAAAACTCTATCATCAAAACTTACATATCGGATAATTTTAATAGCTAAATTTCGAAAAACGGAGAGCAGCTAAAACTGCATTTTCATTTCCTTTTAACCATGAACTGGTAACACCACCACAAAAACATATCAGATATTCACACATGTCCAACCAAAAAAAAAACTGAGCGTCTAAATCAAAATTCCGCAGCTAAAAGTCATCTAAACCAACTTTTTCACAAGTAAATGGCCAAAAATGAACCACTGCCTCGGTCAAAAGTGAAGCTGAACAATATATCAGCACTCAGCAAGCTCATCAATTAGCCTCTACTAATTCATCTAGCTATAAAAAGTGGCAAATCGACTTTAAAATACCCATATATTCATTAGACCCGATGAAAATCTCCTGATATTCATTAGTTAAGGAAAACTGGAAGAAAGCACTTAAAGCTTATATGTCTTCATCAGTAGCCAAAGTATATCCATAGAAATAACTTATAATTCTCATTTAAATTTTATATCCATAATTAAATTAAAGCAGTTATATTTGAAGTAAAATCACATGTAAAATTGTATTTAGATGTTTGAACATGTTTTCACCATAGAATTAGTAAAGCATGTATCCCTTAAACTTCAAAAGGGAAAAAGGACCTTGACCTTATGTAAGATAAATCAGACTGTTGATCAAGAAACGGATCCAACCGTCAGGAATAAAACAAGGAATTACGTGCCAAAGTTATTTAGAATAACAGATTGCATAGCTAAGATGATTATCCTAGTAGCTTCCAGATTGTTCTGTTGTACTTGTATAAATACTGAATATTGATGAATAAAGAATCATTGAGTTTCTTCTTCAATCAAATTCTCTGAAGTTCTAGCACCTTAGCATAAATCCTCCACGATCTACTGCTTACAAGCTTGGAAAACCCACAACAATTTCAACTGTTACAGGATGGAGATTGTAGGGTTGAGGGTTAAAAAAAGATGTTTGCAACTAAAGCCAGATAAAATATCAATAGAAATAACAGATAAAATATTCAAATAATAAAGAGAGAATCCGTATCCTTGAACACAGTAAGAGCTTTTACATGAAAACCATAGTTGTTGAATCGAGATTCGACTTGTGAATCAAAATTTGATTTTGTGAATAGAAAAGGAGAATCGAACTGAACTGTAAGACGGTTCAAATTCACAATATTATAAAATAAAATATATATCACAATTGATGAGAAATTTTAGAGTGTGTCAGGCGTACCACGTCAGCGTGGTGTGCCTAAATATAATAAAAGTGTGGGCCCCCACATTTGAGTCTACATTTAATGCTGTTAGACTCACCAAAAAGTGTGGGGTCCACACCTCTTTGTGTCTAGGCATACCACGCTGACGTGGTACGCCAGGCACACTCTAAAATTTTTCCACAATTCATAGGTTGAATAGCAATTTCACGTAAATGAAACCTCACAAGTTAAAATCTATTAATCTAATGACTGGAAAAAAAAAAAGTGCAGCTCATGCTATACATGGAAACAGATCTCGATAGAGTTTAGAAATAGGAAAGATCTTTGATTTAATTAGAATCTCCTATTTAGGAACCAGGAAAGGCCTTTCAATTTCCTCATCCAGCGCTTGATCTCCTATAAATAACGTTGTCTCTCTCAAAATTGAATAACGTTTGAATCTTCTGGTTTTTTTCAAATTTTCTAAAATGAGAAGATCTGTCAATTCTTCCTGACTCAGTGCCGATTACATTCGTTTACAAAACCAAATCTACCTGTAGATATGCAATGAAAAGTACATGATTCATATATAACCGTATGATTCAAACAACAGATAAAAACAATTATAAGACAGAATAAAAATCTTTTTTAAAAGAAAACCTACATCTAAATAAAATAGTCAGAGACACGAAACTTGTACACAGTTAACAAATTGATCACACTTTCATATCAAGAATCACGATAGATATACATCATTCCAAACCACTACAGGGATCACAGTATAGTATCAACATAATGGAAAATTTTAGACATGATTGAAGTTTCAGACTTCTTTAGTCTATTCCAAATTGAAATTTACACCCCTGTTCGTTGGTGACCTGGAAGAACTGTCCAATGCAAAACTAAAGCCACAAATGCTTCATTTTAAAAAGTTATTCAAGTCAAGTGTTAAAATTAATTTTTTTTTTTAATCAAATCGAAGGGAATTGTCGAAACTAATGACCAAGAGTAAAAATTTCTCAAAGTCTCACCAGAGACCAAAAACCTTTAACATATGAATTTCTCTTTCTTCCAAACTTGAAATCAGTCGATACAATGTGGAGAATAAAAGCATACTCGCTTAGAAAATATCTATCCAATAACTCAGATCATTGCCTCCACTAATCCCATTAATACATGGTCAAAATCATGTGCAAGGCACTAAGGCATAAGGGGTTGTGCCTTGCTCGAAGGCGAGGCACACACCTGAGGTAAACAAGACACACAATTAGGAAAAAAAAAATAAAAAAAAGAACTATAAAAAATAAAAGTTATAAATAGAATTAACTTTATAAAGATAATCTCTTCCCCTTGTATTCTTATTCAATATTAGAGTTTTATTAGGTTCTTAAATTTATCATGCATTTATTTTGGCTAGGAAATAAAATATAATTAAGCTATTAATGAGGAAATTACAGAATTAAAGAAAGAATTCAATACTATTATTGGTAGGCTGTCATTAAATTCTAAGCTCTATTAGTTATTTTCTTTTTCCCATCTTATCTCTTTAGTTTTTGTCTATCAAAAATCGAATTGAAGTATATAAGAAGGAAAGAAGAAAATCATAGTTTTATTTATATAATTCAATATCTCTTACCCACAATCAACATAAGAAAATAATTATCTTTCCTAACGGCTAGAGTATGGCAAAGGCATAGGACCCTGTGCTTTGCTTCAGGCGCACCTCACAAGGCACGCCTTTAATATTCAGCTACCAAAAGAAATGCAAATTATCGAAGTGCTAAGTATAGTCAAAACCTCATAATAACAAGATGACATATATCAGTAAAATATTAGGCTGCAGATAACAATAGCTGTTTTTGACTACAAAACGTCCACACATCAAAATGACACACCAATTGTATATTTGAGAAATGCAATTGGTGCATTCCTACAAAGAAAGATTAAATAAAATTCAAGTAGGAAGTTATAACGTGAATATGATCAATCTCAAACCCATCAATGTTTAAAGTGAGCAGCAAACAAAAGAGAATCAAGCAGTCAATAAGCCTACATCTTTGGCTAAGGCTCTCTGCATTAGAATTTGAGTTCAAACTTCTACTCTCAGTCAACTACATGGCAGATCCTAAAGACAGAGGAATATACTGCCTAATGAGAAGCAAAGCATACATCAGAAGGAAAGAAATGGAGATGAATGCATGCCATTATAAGAAACAAAATTTACAATGACTAGTGTTATTAAAAGGCATTCAGGAGCTCTCCTAGTCGCTCAGGCGAGGCGATGTGGACCCGGAGCGCCTTGCCGGCATCTGAGCGCCACGTCTTCAAAGAGGCGCCGCCTAGGTGAGCACCGAAGGTAGAGATGGTGGCGTCAAAGGCATTGACTCAGCGTTAAATGGGAAACAGAGAATTTTTTTCAAATGCAGAGAATTTTTTAGAAAATTGAAAAGCAATAAATAGAAGAGAAATTAAGAAAAAAATAGGTGAGTATATAGAAAATAGGAAAGAAATAAAAAATAGATATTACAAGAGTTTGTAGACAATAGAAAAGAAATAAAAAAAGAGAAATATTAACAGAAAATTAGAAGAATTTGTAGATAATAGGAAACAAATAAAGAAGAGAAATATTAGAAGAAAAATTAGGATGATTTGTAAAAAAATAAATAAATAAATAGAAATTATGAGCAAAATTATGTAGTTAACATGTGATCTATAAAGAAGATATTTTTATTCATAAAAGAAAAGGAGTTTATTCGATAGAAAATTCAACCGTAGTAAGTTAATCTATTGTTTTGCATTTTTTGCTTCATAGTTTTTTTATATTAATTTTAAAATTGAGTTATTTTAATTTCAAAGCATGATAAATTTATATTAGGACACATATTTATTGTTTGTTTTTATTAAATAAAGCCTCGCTTTGTTCGGACAAACGCCTTAGTTGGCACCGAGCGGCCGAGCACCTCAAGTGACTTGAGATGATAGCGCCTCAAAGCACCAAGCGCTTTTAATAAAACCGAGAATGCCTGCAAACAAAAGTTAATGCTGCTTCATCCACCTTCTCAGAGCTAAAAAAAAGGAAGTGGATACTTGTAATTATCAGATATTGTTTAGAACTAAGAGCTTTTTGCAGAAACTATAGCTTCCCAATTCAAGGCATGACATATCAAAAACATCAAATCCAATTCAGCAAGCAATATGACGATTTGGAATATCATATCAATCACGCACGGAGAACATAAAACAATTGTTCATTTCAGTAAACTGAGCCTCAATTCCACAATTCACTTTCTGCATTGGACTCATAGGACCCAAGAGTAAGCATGCGTTCCAACTTGAAGAGGCGAGTCGAAGGAAAAACAATTAAAGACGTTCTCAATCACAAACAAAACTCGAGATCGCACTCCGATATCCAGAAATTTATCCAGAAATGCACGTTGCAGGAAATTTAAGAATTTTAAAGAACTAATGCAAAATGTGTATAAAAATTTTCAATCAAACTACGTACCTCTAATATAATTCGCGTAATTCAAGCAAATCTAGATCAGTAATACATAATAATGCACCCGATTGTATCTGAAATATAAAAGCATTCACCAGCAAAACAAATCACAACAAGGGTAGAGATTCACATATATAGATAATTAATCGAATTCTAATTAATCATAACTTTTAAGCAACGTGCTTAGCTAACGATTCACGCTATACTGACAGGTAGGGCATCAATAAAATAACAAAAAGAAAATGATCTAATATAATAGCCACGTGATTCCTGCCCTCTTTATCCATCTCAGATCCAAATTTATATTATAATCCTTTTTCTTTGGGGAAAAAAAAAAAAAAAAAAAAGGAAAGACAAGCAGGTAATCTCAAATGTTTGACATTTAAGCTATCCAAAATCGTTTCTGCAAAATTTAAAAACCAGTCCGTTGGTAAATTACAAAATTCGTACGGGGGAAAAACTAAGAGATTTTCCATTATCAATGGATGCCAAGAAAACCACAAAATTAATTCAAAATGTCCGTTTAAAAAAATCTTTTTACTTCAATCCCAGTATCAAAACCACATCCGTACACATGTCGAACATGATTCATGCCAGAAAATCGAATAGGAGAAGGAAACGACATGGAGAGAAAGGGAATTAGCGTTGAGTACTCACTTTTTGCACAAATTGAATCGAAAACGAAGGCGATGAGATCGACAAAGCAAGTCGGAGGGGAAATATGGGCGGGAGGGAAATTTTATCTAATTTTTCATTTTCAATTTTATTTTCGAACTTTTACGATTACTAACATCGAAAAGTCAGAAAAGAAAATAAAAACTTCAATCCGATTCGTCGAACTGTTTCTACGCTATGTAATTTTCATTTCTTTTTTTTTTCCCCTCTACCCTGACTAATTATTCACACGCGCGATAAGAAAATGGGAGCACGCGCTGCACTTGCGAAGAAACGTACGAGATTGTTTGTTGATGAATTCCACGCCATTCATAGGATTTGGAAAAAACGCGCTGATCGATGGATTAACACGTGGCTGCAAACAGCCACGTCTGTATGGAAGCCAGTAAAGAGCGCTAGTATTAGATGGAGGTAGCGTGGGAAACGTTGGGTACTCTCGCTAGGGAGTAGAGTTAACGGACTCGCGTGATGTTGACGGCAACTGTGACGGGGTTTACTGCCTGCTGTTTGCTTCTTTTAACTTCCACGTTCATGGCTGCGATGCTAGGTGGAAAGGATAGGATACTATGGGTTGGACCTCATTTTCTTATTAAACACCTTATCACATTTTCCTCTTTTCCTTTTTTTATAAATAATAATCATATTCTTTTAAAACAATTACATTAGTACATGAAAATATAAAATAAATGTAATTTAAAATAGACAACAACAATAAATATAAAGAAAAAAAATAATAAAATGTATAAAGATTAACCAATATAAATCTACAGAACCAGAGAAAAACAATTTTTCCTTAAAATCCACTTAATCAACATATTATATCTTTCGTCAGACCTATTTAGTATCTAAATCTTGAAAAATCTTTCTCAAAAAATATAAATTTGTAAATCTACATTGTGCTGATATCTAACAAAAATATCTATTAAAATAAAGTGCTTTTATCCTATATGTTGAAGTTGAAGTTGAAAGGTCTTTTTTTCCCTTAAAAAATACTCCTTCCGTTTTATAATATAAGTCGTTTTAAAATTTTAAAAAAATTCAAAATATAAGTCATTTTGTTTTTATCTATAAATTTATACTTATAAATTACTATTTTACCCTTATTAAATACATTATAAATTATAAAAAGAGTTATCATCCAATAGAAAGATACATAATTAATTATATAGAGAAAATATGGAGAGTTTAAACGAATTAATTAAAGATAAATTTATACTTTATTTTATATTATTAATATAAATTTTTTTTAAAAAAAATTATTAATATAATTTTAATATGTACGCATAAATTAAATACTTGGTCACATTTTCGAATTTCAAAAGTGTGGTACTGCTTGAAATGCCCGCCTATTAGTACAATTTGATGCCTTTCAATTTTTTTTTTATTTGAAATATTTTCTTCCTCTCTTAAAATTCATTTGTAAATTTTATATATGGT
>CAOJCR010165414.1:0-10280 GCA_948330485.1 Euphorbia neoarborescens | reverse complement strand
AGAAACCTTTTGGGTTTTGTACATTAAGAACTTAGTGAAAAATCGAGGCCTTAATCTAATATCTAGATTTAACTAATCAAACCAAGAAGAGAAAGGACCTTGCCAAATTGAGGCTCTAGTAAAGAACAATTAGAACCAGCATCACCAAATCGAAATCATTAACGAAGAGAGAAGAATAGAACCTCAACTAAGAACGAAATCATCTGTGAACCGAGATTAATTTGAAAAAAAAAAAGAAGAATTGTTAGCTTAAAATGGATTTCTCTCTCTTTTTTCCCTTTCCAGTTGCTCGATCTCTTCCAAATTGT
This sequence comes from Euphorbia neoarborescens, assembly GCA_948330485.1. NCBI lineage: Eukaryota > Viridiplantae > Streptophyta > Magnoliopsida > Malpighiales > Euphorbiaceae > Euphorbia > Euphorbia neoarborescens. The sequence goes on along the minus strand of CAOJCR010165414.1, from coordinate 9,972 downwards.
AAGACAGTTATTTTTGTTTTCAATCTTCGAACCCCCAAATCCCTCTTTCTCGATTTTTTTCTTTGATTGCTGAACCTCTATGTCGGAAAGCACATCCCTTCTCTATTGGTTCTGTGATTTTTATTTAATTGCTTCCCCAGTCGAAAACATGGCAGCCTTCGATCCTATCTCGCTCTCAAAATCGCAGGACCTTCCTCTGTGATTTTTGTTTTTTTTCTCAGAAAATTTTTTCAACCCCAATTCATCGGCCGTCAACTCTCAAGTCAAAACCACGGAGCCTTCTAAATCCTAATCCACCCATCACTCTCAAACTCTCTTTGTTGTTCTTCCAAATTGAAGACTTGAGGGAAGAAGGAGAATATTACAACGTGATACAGAAGGTGGGGTTAGAATTGTAACTTGTTCACCTGTTTAATAGGTTTTATTAATTTATAAAATTTTAAAGATTGAGATTTAATTGACTTTTAGATTTATGGTAAAAAATGCAAAATAATAATACTGTGTTTTTAAGCAAAATAAACATAACAAGCACCATATATATATATATATATATATATATATATCCTAGATAACTGCTCAATAATTTAGAAAAAGAATTATAAAATCAAAGCTTCGGTCAAATAATAATCGAATTAAATTATTGATCAAAAATTAAAATTAGAAATTGAAATAAATCAAAATATAAAAATTTAAATTTGGATCATAATTTAGATTCTTAAATATATAAAATAAAATTTATTGTGAACTATAATTTTTTTAAACTAAAATTTATAATAAATATATCAAAATTATTACTCCATACTTAAATTTTAATACAAATTGAATAAAAACATATTTAATTTATATATATTAATTTAATTTTTTATTATCGGTTAAACTGTATTTTTTTTTTTTTTGAAAAAAATCCAAACCAAAAATTGTACCAAGTTACCCGAAAACACATAACCAAACCAAACCAAATCATAATATGTATAACAAACCAAATCAAATTTTTATTTTAAATTGTTTTCAGTTCGATTATCAGCATGCTCGACCAGAATTATATTTGATCTATTTCTGCAAATCTTCTGTTCTGCAGGAATATCAGCGAGGCATAAGCTTCTCTCACAGCAATATAAACTGGCAGTTCATCATATAAATATAATTCAACAAGAAGATTGAAAATTTCATATAAATTCCCTCTCAACTACAAACTAAATGTAATTAATTTCTGTAAAATCAGAACAAAAAAGCTTTGAAAAAAAATATCGATTTCTTGTTTTTTTTTTTTATCATCTTTAAATGTTTTCTTTCATAAGTATAAAGAAATCCACTATACCTCAAACCCATGTAGGATTTATGTACATAAATTAGAAGAACACTTCACAGTCCTTGTAACCGAATTTGCGGTTTAAGGACAGCGAAAAATACGAATTCTGCTGTCATATCCGCATCACCAATCGTTCCCAAGCTGCAAAACTTATCAAGTCACCTTTTCGTTTTCGTTTCTATGTTTTGCGTCCTAGGTGATGATTGTGATCCTCCACCAAGTGCAGCAGCAGCAGATTCAACATGTGTCAGAAGATAATCATATATCTTCTTTCGCAGTCTGTCAACGGTCTCCGTTGAAACACTCGGTGTTTCTCCTTCATCCTTGCTCGATCCAATCGCATCCAACCAGTCGTTAACGCTCTTCAGCTGACTCAACATGCCCGCTATTTGGCCATTATCTGATAACGCTGAGGAATCCACATCAGCGTCCAAGAACCTTTCGACAAATCCCAGGAACCAATCTTGGGACTCCATCTGCAACGTCTCGGCCAAGTCCACAGCTTTATCGAGACTATCACCTCTGATCCACTCGGACAGAGGTTGGGATTGCTGCTTCTGATTGACAGCAGAACTATCAACAGATTTGCGGAAGGCTCCCGTAGCTACGAGCTTGGAAACTACTGATGGACGGGTTTTTGCTGGAGCTTTTGCGGATCCATTCTTGGAAGAGTTCTCGAGGACTAAAACGGGTTGATTAGCACCGGATGCTTTTTGGCCTTGACTGAGAGTTCCGGATGTTCCTTTGGTGAATACAGAAAAGGGCGATAGATTGGTGGCCAATGCAGCCTGGACCCAAGAGGCCGCTTGTTTACGCCTATCCGATGTGACCTTTAGCAGTTCTTCTGATGGGTTATCGTTTGAATCTAACGATGAACCAGCAGGAGTTATTTTTGACAAGGAATCTGCAACTGTGCGCGAATTGTTCAAGCTTGCATGGAGGGTCAAAAACTGCTCAACGGCAGGTTGCGGGTTATCTTCCTTAGCAGAGGAAGTTAGCTCAGAATATATGCTGCAAAGAAACGGAAAAATTTAAACAATGAACCAACCCAACTACGGATAAAGAACAAACCAATTATGAGAACTGTCGGTATATGTTCAGATCTCAATGTGTTTTCTGTAACACGGGCAGGTTCAAGGTCCCTTTTGTAAGACAACTGACACATTACACCGGAACACAAAAAGTTCGTATCTTTAGAAAATATACCCAAAGACACAGCACAAATTTTCAAAACTTAAACTGAGCGAACCGCAAACATTTATGCAATGTGCTAACGCCTTTTTATCGCAAATAAATCCACAAATGCTGCACAATTGTGCAATTCTTCACCAGAGTACACATTTCATGTGAATGTCAACTCGAAAAGAGAGTTTGTGCGAGGCAAGCGTATCAAAACTATATTGCGCACATGGTATCTTTCATGAAAGCCAATTATTATGCACAAGTCCTCTCTAGTCCGAACAGTGAGAATTTGAAAAACATTATATAGCTTGAAAGGCATCACATCATCCTCTCCATTTACAACAAAACTGATCCATGTATTTGAATTTTGTAATGTTCTTCTTATTATGATGTTGAAAGCAATCTTGATACTGTAGCCTAATAAATACCCTATTAAGGGCCACTTTGGGGTTGCTTTCCGCACCCCAAAAGCTAGTATATACGCGCTTTTTCAAAAAGCTGTAGATTTGAAACTGTGGAATGTTGTCACAGAAAAGTTTTAATTAGGGTTAGTTTGAGATTAATATCACACTATTTTAACCTTTTTTTTCCAATGATACTTTTTTGGAAAAACAGATCGAAAGCAGTGCGACAGCAATCCCAAACTGACCCTATTAAACATCTCAATAAACCATGACACAAGTTGTCCTATAAAACTTCTGCCTGGAAGCTATGTTACATTTACAAACAATAAGAAAGCTATCATGTTCGTGTTGTAAAAGCAGTGAAATTAGATTATACTTTATCCCGTGTATCAAGTACACTAATTCCACTGATGGTGCCTCACACAACAATACAAGACTGAGAAATTAGATAGAACTAGAATCCTGCTCAAGTAATACCAAAAAGATTACCAACTAGAAGCTAAACAAGAAATATCAAGAACATTGTTGTCAAAGGTGCGTCCCGAGCAATTTAGTGACTCTTTATGTCATGGTCTACAAAAACATTTAGGTTTTAGCTACTCTTTATGTCATGGAATCTTAGTAGTTACCAGTTACTAGTTAGTACTAAGTACTAATTGTATTTTCGAATTAAGTAACTTAGTGTTGCATGCTAGAGTTTGGTAACTTTGATTTTACTCATGTTTCAACTTGTTTTTGCATTTGTTGCATTTTAGATGTTTTAGTTCTTGTTCCCCATAATTTATTACTTTATGTCACCTTTTGCCCCTCGAGGACAAGCCACGCTTTTGGGGCACAACCCCTTGTATCTTAGTGCGCCTTGCGCCTTTTAACAATTATGATCAAGAAGAACAAGTATGACTATACTAGTAAGAGAAGTAATCATTGATTGGTATCTTACCTTAGACATTGAAGTAAGCTCTCCGAAGCAGAAGCCTCTTGCATAGCCTCTATTGCCGCTGCCTGTGCAGCATCCCTATGCCTCAGAACTTCCTGAAAAACCAAGTAAAAGAAATGGGAAAATGGAAACGAGGTGACGGAGTCACCGAATCTTTTTGGGCACACAGAAAACCAAATGAATGAAGAATGAATAAACATGAACTCAATCCGAGCTTGATGCCGACCAATGCAGTTAATGTATGAATAGATTATGCAGTTAGTTGCAACTTTGTCTGCTTATTAATTGCAAGGAAAGTTTCAAATTTGATTTCTCTTGAATACTGACAAAAACGGGAGAGGGAGAGAGACTGCCTAAAAGGTGTCAGATCAACATCGAACCGAGTAATCAAGTGCTTCTGTTTAATCTAAAAGATTAGCTAACTGCAATTAGCTAATGTCCGATCATTATGGTAATAGTGCCACTCAAGTGGGTGCCTAGAAAAGATTGAGCAAAAGCCTTACTGCATGAAGATAAAAGTTATCTAGAGATTTTACCTTCCCAAGCTTTGAAAGAGACGAAGGGAGAGAACTCCACGTCACGCTTCCTTCGGTTAGTCTCTTACTATTTATCGGAACCTTGACCAAATTTCCAGAAAACCCATTATTAGCAATATCTCCTGGTGATTTCTTTCCGACAGACGTTCTCAGCTTGTTCGACTTCCCTTGGTCATCCAAATTCCCATTTGCTGTAACTTTCTTTGTAGCTATCGGATTTCCGTTCTCTTCTTTGAATGATTTTGCAGATAATTGAGATTTATGATCCTCTTTTGATGGCAACCTCTCACTTGACGCGCTTTTTCTAGGAGTCTGCGACAATACATTTAAATAAGATGTAGATGAAGCAGTTTGACTTCATGAAAACTCAATATTTTAATCTCTTAAAAAAAACACAACACATTCAACACGATTAACCGCAATATAGCAACCAATAAACAACGGCTGAGAATAATAACAAGCTAATGACAGATAATGATCAAACTTAACCAATCTACATTCAAATTCTAGCACACTTTTAATGAGACATAGATGATTATGAAGAAAAGAAGTATTTGCATCAACTGAATCATATTAACTTCTGTCATGATCTAAAGATGGTTACACTTACAGAGATACTCCGATGATCAATAGTACTTCGAATATCAGTCTTCGGCACATGTTTAGCAGCCCTTAATTTAGAATTCTCCCTATTCTTCACCTCCATATTCCCTTCCCAACTCTTCCTTAGAGCTTTGGCCCCAAGCTCAATTCCATGAACTATGTTCTTGATAACCGGTACCCTCTTTGTAGTTGGACTTGCTCCCCACAACGAACTCGCCTGTTCCAACGGGCCTGACTTATTAGAACCCTTAATCTTTCCTTGCTGCTTGACTCCACTAGAAAATTTCTCAAATGAAGTAGGAAGTGAATAGCAACTCGTTGGAGATGAAGGAATCGACCTCGAACTTGATGATTTCAAGTTTGCCCAACCTTCTTTCTTAAAATCCAGATTTAGAGTAGCTTTTGACAATTGAGACTTAGTCCTAGTCAGAGAAGAGGGTTTCTTATCCAACAAATCCTCCTTATGAACACTGCCATTTTGTCTAACCCCAACCGGTTTCTCCTTGCCTAATTTCCCTATTCTAGGTGACTTCACTTTCTCTGAATGTTGCGAACCAGAACCCGACTCATGGTTTTTATTACTGAGAAATCCAAGAGCACGAGTAGCTACGATATCTTCAGGGCTCCCTACACAAGGGTGTCTCCCTGGAACTGGCCTAACACCTCTAAGAATAGGAACTGGTGAGGCTGATTCAAGCCTTTCAACATGAATAAATTGACCCAATTGGAGTTTATCACTAAGAATTAGATCATCATGCTCATCAGGTAAAGATACATAAGTAGCATGAGACGAATCCGATACCTTGAGATAGAACCCTTGGTTAGGGAAAAGCTCGCCTCCGGCTAGGGCTGGTACAATGCTCACAACCTGCAATAGAGCTGACCTATATTCACCAGCAACCTTGACATCTGTGTTCATGTGTTGCAGTAGTTTGAGGAGCACACCAGGAACAAGACTTGCCATTCTTTAACTGCCCTTCAATTTGCATCAGAATAATACCCAGATGGAGAAGATGATTCCTTTGATCAATGAATTGGAGTAAAGAGCTGAAAGGAAGGATTTTTATCAATGGCAAAACTGGTAAGTTGGAATCAAATCAAAGATTTGAAATTTGGTAAGTACCCAACTGATATTCTTTTTACCAAAACAGGTTCAATTTGAAAGAATTCAAAAACAGAGCGAGAATTGCTAAAATTCATAAGATAAAGAAGGAAGGAATGAAACTAATAATGCTAATTAAATTGATAATCTCGAAAAAAAAAATCATTAATCATAGAGCGCAATTAAGGAATTAAATGAATAAAAGGGAAATAGATGATCAAAAGAAATAAATTAATAGAAAACACTGCCCAAAAAGCAAAGATTTTTCTAAGAATGTTTTGAATAATATGGTAGTAATAATGGTGTACAGCTTGGACAAGAAACAAGTGAAGTGTACCAGAAGCTCAACAAACCAGATAAGAAAATGACTATAAATCTTCAACTGATAATACCCTTTGCCCTTTTACACAAAAAAATCATTAAAAACAAACAAAAGACCAATTTCTATACGAAACCCAAACATGGAAACCACAAATTTTGGAAATTTTTTAGAAAACAAATCCAAATGACTAAACTAAAAAGGCAAATTATTTTTCCTTTTAACAGTGAAATGAAGATAAGAACAGGCATTAGAGAAATGCTAAATGAAGCTGAAAACTTGAACAAAAGGAAACTGAAGGGGAAAATCAAAAATTGCTAAAAGGGAAATTGCATTATTGAAATTGCACAATCCAGAAAGAGAGAGAGAGGAGTTGTCAGACTGACACAGACCCATAGATCACACATGCAAGAATTCTAAATTTCTAATGAGTACAAAAGAAAAGAAAGCTGACCCACTTTAAAGCTTAAGCTTGGATTCAAATGCAGAACTCATTAATGAAAGAGGGGAAGATTAAAGATTGGAATATTGCAGGAACAGTTTCTGTTGGTTAGGGTTTACCTCCAGAATTTCTTCCTGCTAAAACCGGCTAAAGAATAAAACACCAGAAAAAGGTAAAATTTTGAATCCCAATTTGAAAAAAACTCTTAATTTTACAATAAAGATTTAAACTTTCGATAAATTATATTAAAACCCATAAATTATTGTATAAAAAAAGAGATTAATAATTTATGTGTATGGAAATGCAAATGGGTGCATGTGCAGAGTAATGGCGTCGGCGTGTCGCCTACCTGATGAATAGGTGTCACATCTCCGAGAAAGAGAGGAGCAGTTGCAATATAATTAAATTAAATTTTTATATTTTTTTTAATTTGTTATTAAAAATGTGATTATTGGGAATTTTTTAGTACTAGTTTATTTCTAAAAATAAAATAAAAAATTGGATTTTATTTATTTATATATTCTTTTGTCTTCACCTCTTGTGCTTGTGCTTGTGCTTAATTCTTGCATACATGTGGTAGATACGAGAGTGGACCCAATTAACCCTCTTAATAAAAAAAAATGAAATAACTTTTAAAACATTTTTTTAAATATTAAATATAGCTGTTAATTATTAAATATTAAATATTATCTTTCTAAAAGTCTCTTTTATTATTATTTATAAAATATAATTTAAAAAAAAATTGATCTTTTTTAAATATTCAAATTTTTTAAAAAAATATATTTTTTTAAAACATTCAAAATAAAAAAATATTAATACATGAATGTAGAAAAAATTATTTTATAAAAATTAATCGGATAAAAAAAAGCTAAAATTGAACCAAAAAATGAGATGGGCCGTTTCCCGACGCACACCGGGGCACATGCAAGTCGCATCCCTACGCGGGTGTGTATATGTTTAGGCAAGTTGCATTTAGGTGCATCTTGAGCGTTCGGGCATGTTATGCCCGAGTTCGAGCGCGTCATGTCTGTCCGTCAGTCGTGGCGGAAGTCTCGGAAATAACTCCGATATTAGACATGTCTTGGATGCATTTAAGGTCATTTTGAAGAATTTTTTCAACTTTAAACAAGTTTTTATTATTTGATTTTACTTTATATACTTAATTTTTATCGCATATGATTTAGTTCAATTTTAGAGAGAGACAAAATGTGTTTATATTATACAGAGTTATCTTGTCTTTGCCTTATATTCTCTTTAAAGCTGGTGTAAAAAGGATGAAATTTTATAAAAAAAAATTATTATTTTATTATATATATAATTATATAAAATATAAATTTTATAAAATACTATTATAATATAATTATTGATTTTAACTCTCTATCTGCTCAATTCTAAGAAAACTTTAAGAATTGTGCACAATTTTAAATTTAACATGTTAAATTTAAAGACGAAAAAATCTAAACTAAATACAAAAAGTGAACACACATAAAATTTCATTTTTTACATGTCAGATAAATTTATAGTTGAAGTCAATCTATAAATTATATGAATAATATTTGGACAAAACTATATTTACTGCTAGGAGCATCTTACAGTAAAAAAATATTGCAGACTTAATAATGAGTATTCTTTGCGAAATTTTATTATTATTGAAAAAATGTGAAGATTAAATTGTGCTTTTTTTATCAATCAAATTAAATTGTACTTAAAGAATAAAGGAAAATTATAAATGCAACATATACTAGAATGCATATAAACATTAAATGTGATGATGTGGATAATATTATATGTCATATTATCCAAGGACAAAGCTATATTGATGCAATTAACACATTTAATGTTTCAGTTTTTGGATCTACAGAATCATTCAATGATTCAAGGGGTAAAATACATTTTATATTTTAACTTTTGGATCTACAGAATCATCCAATAATCCAAAGACTGAAATAAAAGATGTGTCAATTTGTGTCAACTTGGATTATGTCAATTTATCCTTCCCCATTATCATCCAAATCATAATTATATTTATTTAATTTTTGCTCATTTGGATGATTTTTTTTTAATATATTAGGGTTTTAAACTTTTATTTTTATATTACCAACTTCAAATTCAATTTTATTTTCCATGTATATAATATTATCTATTAATAGACATGCTATTAATATTTTAACTATAATATGAGGTCAAAAAATTGTCCACATACAAAAATAAATTAATAAAAAATGTATATTTTACATTTTCAAGAAATTAAATTATAAAATTTTTAAATTATTTAAATTTTGTTCACAGTTTTGATATTGAATAAAATGTATCACAATGATGAAAAAAAATTGAAATTAAGATTGATAAAATAAAAATAAAAATTTAAGGTCCCAGTGTATTAAAAATATTAAAGAAAACATATGACTTATTGATAAAAAAAAACATATGACATTTAAGAAAACCAAAAGCTCAGAGTTTTGTATAGTTCATATTATATTATAAATTTAAAGTTACTAATCATATTATATTATAAATTTGAACTTGCCAATATTTATTAACTTTTTGTTAAATTTTATTTTCATTTTTATATTTTATTTTATAGTTTTCTCTTTAAATTACTCCTTCGATTTTTAATAAATATTTGGTCTCATATTCTATATTTATATTTACTCTTTTATAAATTAATATTAATACATAATTTAATTTTTTTTTTAATTTGAATTAATTCAAAACATCATCTCAATACACACCACTATTTTTATAGGAATTTGCCATATAATATCAGATTAATGCTTGATTCTGTTGACAAAACTTTGTCCCACAAAAAAATCATAAAATATCAAAATTTAAGCAAATAGTACAAAATAACATTAATGCAATATTTTTAGAATTTTTCTTCACTGAGATTCAATTTCTCTATTGTCCTTGTCAAAGAATACCATTTTTACTTCACCCTTTCTCAAACATGTGTTTTTTTTTCTTAACAAGAGACTTTTTTTTTTTTTAGACTTAATTTTAATTTATTTCAGTTAAGTTAAATTATAAATAAAAATAATAATAATTATATTAAATATAAATATTTAAATAAAAAATAAGAACAATAAAATTATAAATAAGTATAATAATAATTATAAAATATAATATTTAATAATAAAT
>CAOJCR010164600.1:0-10568 GCA_948330485.1 Euphorbia neoarborescens | reverse complement strand
TGGACCTACTTAGCTTCGATTTTTCCTCGTAGGTGGTCATGTCGTTCTCATTTGATAGGAGACTTCGGTATTTTCCTCTATGAATGGGAGAGTTTGGCCATGCTTAGACATTGGATTGATATTGTTGGTGGCTTCGGTTTTTCCACCAAGGGCGGGGACTTCGGTTCTTCCTCAAGCGTCTGTGCCAATGCAATTGTGATTTTGTGAATGGGAGTTACTGATTTCAAATACTATTGTATTATGTTCTATGGAAATTGGTTTTCTCATTTTGAAGTTACTTGAGTTTATCTGAGTTTTCATAACTATTGGTTTTGGAACTATTCTTTTCTTAAACTAAAGTTTTCTTCCTCGTCTTTTGTTCTCAATTTAATTTTTGAACTTAATTGTATGGTTTGCTAGTTGCTCGTTACTAAGTGGCGACCTTTTTTTCCAGATGATGTAGGTGTGGAATGAGAAAGTTGACTGCTGTGTGGGGTTGCTGTGGGAACCTGAGCGAAGAGTTTTTTTTTAGGACTTTGTTAGAATAAACTTACTTTCTTCGAATAATGAATTGAACTTTTGCATTAGGAATGTTGGATTTGTTACTATTTCTTTTGAACGAAAAAACTTTATCTTTTAAATTGAATTTAAGTTTAAGTTTTTTTCCGCTTTTGGGTTGATTGATGATCCAACTTCATACATTGTTTCCGCCAATGTATGCCTACAAAAGTGGGGTCGTCACATTTCATGCAAAGTTCTCAATAGTTATTCCTACTATCTTAAGCTCCTAGGTTAAGGTGATCCAAATGGCCCGCCTAGTTCTGTGATTCAGAAACTAAGTACGCTTAAGTTCTGTAGAATTACTAGTCCTCCCGGTTTCTAGTTGTCAACCTGGATCATGTAACAGATGTGAATCAAATAGATTATCAAGATTATGAAGCTATCAATCACACATGCATGAAAATCAACCGATTAACAATCAAAAATCCTGACTTCAATTGCAAGATTAATTAATAAATATGGAAAGAATAATCATGCATACAATCAAACGTAATATCTAAATGAATCACAATACATATTAAAGACGAAGATTAAGAAAAGAAAATTCTTATTCCAAACTCGCTATTGAATCGATGGACTCCGGCTTTAGCGATACAACGTATGAAGGTGAATTTCTATAAGATTACTCACTCGTAAACACGAAGCAATAATCCGCAAATGGTGCAAGTTCCAAGTAGACTCTTTCGATTAATCAATCTGAAATTAGAATACAAAGAAGAAACAAGACCTAGCTAGGGTTCTAAGTTTGATTGAATGATGAAAAGATACAGAATAAAAGCATAAAACAACTATTTATAGGTTCCTAAAATAGAAATAAATAAAAGAGATTCGGAACCCTAAAAACAAGCCCAACATGACGTGCTATAAGATCAACAAGCTGTGTTGACTAATAAAACATGTCGAGTTACTCCAACTCACCGGCGTGTCACAGTATGCCCAATTTCTTAAGAAAATTTCTTTTCAACATGACATGTTCTAGGGCAACATGTTGTATTTTGCCAAAGTTCTTCTAGCCATTCTGAATTGTATTGCAACACATCATGTTATGTGTCCAACACACGTGTTTCAGCTTTCTCGCTCAACATGTCGAGTTCTAGGCCAAGTTCAGCTTCGATTCTTTATAACTTTGTCATCCGACCTCTGATTTGCGCGATCATAGATCCGTTAGAAAGCTTGAATCGTGAAGTACAATTTTTCTTTAATATCCATCGCCAAATTCAGCTTCCTTCCTTGTCAAATTTTGCTCCAAAGATCTTTTCCTAAGCACGCCTTATCATCATCGGTCCTCAACTCCTGAAACCAAAGGCTCGAAAAATGCATCAGAAAACGCACATCCTCGGTCTTAATGACCTCGAAACTAAAAACACATGAAAAGGACAGAAAACACGTAAAGTATACACAAATACAGACTCAAATACAAACACAAAAATGCACGCAAAAAGACACCAGAATGCAAGAATTCTTGTCAAATTATCTGCAATCAGGGTTCCATAAGGTTCGAAATATAAGGTCGAAACCGACCTTATCATCCACCCACTTAGATACATAGTCTACCATGACTAAAATGTATTTGTAGTGATATGAACTTGGAAAAGGACCCATGAAATCCATCCACCAAATATCAAATATTTCATAAAAAAAGTATATTAGTTAGAGGCATATGATGTTTTGAAGAAATATTACCTGTGCTCTGGCATTGTACACAGCTAGAGACATACATGTGTGTATCTTTAAAAATGTTAGGTCAATAGAAACCTGATTGCAAAATTTTGGCAGCTGTCCTGGTTGCTCCAAAATGTCCCTCAGCTTCTCTTGAGTGGCAGTGTTCAAGAATAGATTCATCTTCTTCTTCTGTTACACATATTCTTATTATTTGATCTACACACAGCTTGTACAAAAATGGATCTTCTCAAAAGTAGTACTTGGCATCAGAGAAAAACTTCTTCTTTTGCTGGTGTGTCAATTCAGTCGGTACAATTTTGCAAGCTAAGTAATTAGCTGGATCAGCAAACCAAGGAAGGACATTACTCTTTGCTGAATACAAACTCTTATCTGGAAATGTTTCAGTAATTTCAGGCTGTGTAGAGAAAACTATGTAAGCTAATTGAGACAAATGATCGGTAACCAAATTTTCAGCTTCTCTTATGTCTTGATTTTTTATGTCAAATTCTTGCAACAATAAAATCCAATGGATAAGTCTTGGTTTAGCACCGTGCTTTGCCATTAAGTATTTAAGATCTGAATGGTCTGTGTACACGGTCACTTTGGACAAGATTAAGTAGGACCAAAACTTGTCAAAAGCAAACAGAACTACCAGTAGTTCTTTTTCAGTAGTTGTGTAATTTTGTTGAGCCTCATTGATTATTTTGCTGGCAAAAGGTTAGGTATAAAGTGTTTGCCAATTCTTTGACCTAACATAGCTCCCAAGTAATAATCGTTTGTATCATATATGAGCTCAAATGCTAGATCCCAATATGGTGCAATAAGAATTGGTGAGGAAACCAATTTTTCCTTCAATAGTCTTAACACTCAAACACATGCCCCATTAAAATTAAACTCGACATCTTTGCACAACAATGATGACAGAGGGTGAGCTATTTTGGAGAATCTTTGATGAATCTCCTATAGAATCCAATATGTCCAAGGAAACTTCTCACTTCTTTCACAGTCTTGGGGATGGGTAATCTCTCAGTGATCTCCACTTTAGCTTTATCAACTTCCAATCCTCTTTCTGAAATTTTATGCCCCAAAACAATTCCCTCAGTCACCATAAAGTGACATTTTCTCCAGTTGAGCACTAAATTTATTTCTTCACAATGCACAAGTACTTCCTCCAAGTTGTGCAAATAGCTATCGAATGATTTTCCATAAACAGAGAAATCGTCCATGAAAATTTCCACTGTTTTCTCCACCATATCATTAAAAATTGCCATCATGCAACGTTGAAATGTGTCTAGTGCATTGCATAATCCAAATAGCATTCTTGTAGCACCCTATTAACCTTTATAATTCGAGTAAAATTTACGGTAATTAAATTTTTTTATCTTATCAAACCACTCTGTATTTATTGTTTAATGAGTAACAATTTTTTTTGTATCGTATAGGTATATTATACATATTCACTTTATACAGATATTGCAAAACATCAACCAAACCTATGAATATATTTTACATATGTATGATAAGAGGAGAGAAAGAGTGTTAGAACACAGCCGCCAACTTTTCGTCCATAATATCGATAGTGAACCAACTTCTAGTACCAATCTATATCTTTAGCTAGCTATAAAAATTTAGCGATTTATATGAGTCGCCACTCAGTGAATATAAATCATAATGAATTTACGCATAAAAACGCATACACATAAAACACACATTTACATGTATTATTCACCAAATAAAATCAAATACATATATGTATGAACCATTTATTATTTATTGTGATAATACTAGCCAAAGTACTGCCCCGGGATCATGTAACTTATAACTGATGATTTTGTTCATATAACATGTGTTTGACCTTTCGGTCCATATAACAAGTGGTTGACCATAAAGATCCATATATCAAGTGTTGACTACAAAGGTCCATATAATAAGTGTTGACCACATAGGTCCATGTAATTATGTAATTGTAGTGTCTGGTCAAGTCTGTCACAATGTCCTTTTAGGTTTCATATAATCATGTACAAATTCATATAACACTTATGTCAAATCCAATAATTTCAACCATATACATACACCATCAAATTCAGTTCCACAAATCACACACATACGAGTATCTCAACCATTCACACACACTTGTCAAATAATCATATAATATCACATATAACATGTAAATCCATATCAAATTTATACTCATAATTCCACTACTAATTTCCTTGAAATCGACTTGTTCCTGCCTCTGGAATTTTCTCAAGATTTTGATTCCCTATATATCTAAATTTACACTAATATAAATATACCATAGTTTTATTTCTTATATAAATACTTTTTAACTTTCTAACATGTTTATGCTCTTATGACTTTACTGCACTTAAAAATTCATAACTCTTTAACCGTATATTCAATTGACCTGATTCTAGTTTTATTTTACTTCTAACTTACACATTCACAACATACTAAAGAATCATAATTTTCTAATTATTACACGATTTATTACATAATTTTCTTCTAACCCCTGTTCTTGCCTAATTTTACCTGTATAGGTCCTAGTAAAACTTCAATAACTTTTTACACAAACTAAATTGAGTTAATTCTTTTTGCTAATTAAACTAGACATATAAGAATATCACATATCCGAAAATCAGAATTTTCTAGGTTGTTGAATAATTACAGCATAATTTCAAACACACATTATCTCTTTGATAGGACAGAACTGCGCATATCATCTTCTAAACATCATATCTCCTAAACTACTTACCCAAAAATTACGAAAGTTTTCAGAATTATTCTTAAGATATAGATGAACAAATCTTCTTCTCATAACTTTTTTAAATTCCAGCTTTAAACCTACGAAATCTAGCTAACAAGAAAATAAATCTTACCTGTTCTTCACCTTTCTTCTTTTCCCTATCTCTTCTTCTCTTTCCTTCTACGTTCTTCTTCAGTTCTTTTTTCTATCTTTGACATATTTCTAAAGCTAATTAACTCTCCGAATTGATAGCCTTAAATTCCTCTTAATATCTACCTAACCTCCCTATAGATGTACTAATATCATTGGACCGTTTGTCCATTTTTCCATCTCTTCTATTTTTTCTTTTCTTTTTCTTATCTTTTGATAATAATAATAATAACAATAAAAATAATAATAAATAAATAAATAAATAAACCAATAAACAAATAAAAATTTTAGAATCACTTTAATTGTCATTTTGTCCTCAGTCTTTATTTTTATTCGATTAAATCCTTTAACGTATAAATACAATAATGCTAGTGTTGTATTTCCGTATAGTTAAATTGATAAATTCTATCTATTTTTATCTTACTTCAAAATATATTTATGATGCAAATGGGATGTTACATTTCTCCCCTTCTTAAAAAGAATTTCGTCCTCGAAATTCATTAACTGTGTCTTGAAATAAACATAGATATTCTCTTCTTCTCTTATTTTCTATTTTCCATGTAACTTCCTCTAAGATTGACTTTTTCCAAAGCACTTTTACTAATGGTATATGCTTGTATCCAAGTAATCCAAGTGAACCTCTATTTCTATTCTCATTCTCAGGTACAGTTTCGAGCAAAACACTTATAACTTCTTCTACACAAATTAAATCGAGCTAACTCTTGTTCCTATATAAACTAGACATATATGACCACCGTATATCCAAAAATCATATAAATTCATATCATAAATTTTTAATATCTTCAACAATTAAATTATCTTTAAATCAAATATATATTCACTAAAAAAATTACCAGGTTACCAGAATAGTATCCAAAATATAATCCATTAATATCACCGTGTTTATAATTCTGTTAGGAGTCCATTAATATCAATTTCTCCAAATTACTTGTATCTCATCCAAAATCAACAAATGAATCTAACACTTTTCTAACTCCGATTTCTCCAAATCCGCACCTCAAATAAAAATCATAACGGTACAATTGATAAACTCTAGATATAAAATACATACCTGTAATTTCATTAAAATCAGACGGCCATAATAACAAAATATTTTTTCTTCCAAAATACATATTATACCTTATATCCCCCTAATCTCCTTTCAATAATTTTTTTTACTCCAAAAATATATTCTAACTTTTCATTTATTTTTTTTTGGAATGTTATAATTCTCTCTAAAGAAAATTTCGTCCTCGAAATTTGTAAATTTGCTAGTGCCTCAAAGAAATCGTCAGAACTTCACTAATCAAAATAAATTAATGTCCATATATATTTTTATATATAAATATCACGATACTCCATAAAAATTTATATCACTTCAATTTTATGCCTCTCTTTTAACGATGCTATACATTTTATAACTCCACAATTCAATAAAGTAAAATCATCAATTTACAAGTATCATATCTTCAAAACATTCATATTGATAATCACTATGATTCAGCTAAATTAATGAAATGATATATATATTGTCATATATTTCTTTTAGCTATTTTCTACAACTATATACAAGCTAGTTCATCACTTAACTTCAAAATATATATCAACATATATCTATAAATCTAATCCCAATGATATTCTTCATGAATAGTCTTATGCCTTATATCTGATACGTACTCTAATTATATCAACATGGATTAATGTACTTGAATCTTCTTTTCTAATTCCTTCATTTACAACTTGTAATTAACTATTGAATATACTAATATCATATAAACATTTTTTTACTGAATCATATAAACGTTGTTGATTATATATCTTATAGCTCTAGAATGAAATGAAGTAAAATCACATAATAATTGAAATCATTCTAATAATCCATAAATCCCTATTCAATTTCATCATGAGAAAATATATACATATCTTTCATTTGATTATCATAGCTTATAGTCACATCAAGAAACTACAATTTTAATTTTTCCCATTTACAAGGATTATATAGCCTTAATTTCAATTCGACATACTTATCTCCCAATTGCCATTAATATTAAAATCAAACTTTTTTTATTTTCTATGTTCTCCAAATATACTAACAAAACACCACCACATTAATTTCACTATCACTTTAATCACAGTAATCGAAGTCTTAGTCAAGTAAGCTAACCAGAAAATTCATAACTTTTTGCTTACTGGTCCAAATGATATAGTTTTTGTTTCATTATACTCATAACATATAAATTTCTAACATAGTAAAATCTCATAATTTTTTTTAACGTTCCCGGTATGATCCTTCAATATATCTTATTAAAACTCTCAAACTTAATCTTATTCGGCATGTACTTTTTTCCTAATCCGAGAATGGCCTAAACCTTTGCTCTGATACAAAAACTGTAACACCCTATTAACCTTTATAATTCTAGTAAAATTTACGGTAATTAGATTTTTTTATCTTATCAAACCACTCTGTATTTATTGTTTAACGAGTAACAATTTTTTTTGTATCGTATAGGTATATTATACATATTCACTTTATACAGATATTGCAAAACATCAACCAAACCTAGGAATATATATTACATATGTATGATGAGAGGAGAGGAAGAGTGTCAGAACACAACCGCCAACCTTTCGTCCATAATATCTATAGTGAACCAACTTCTACTACCAATCTATATCTTTAGCTAGCTGTAAAAATTTAGCGATTTATATGAGTCGCCACTCAGTGAATATAAATCGTAATGAATTTACGCATAAAAATGCATACACATAAAACACACATTTACATGTATTATTCACCAAATAAAATCAAATACATATATGCATGAATCATTTATTATTTATTGTCACAATACTAGCCAAACTACTGCCCTGGGATCATGTAACTTATAACAGATGATTTTGCTGGTCAGCTCATATAACATGTGTTTGACCTTTCGGTCCATATAACAAGTGGTTGACCACAGAGGTTCACATATCAAGTGTTGACCACAAAAGTCCATATAACTAGTGTTGACCACACAGGTCCATGTAATCATGTAATTGCAGTGTTTGGTCAAGTCTGTTACAATGTCCTTTTATGTTTCATGTAATCATGTACAAATTCATATAACAGTTATGTCAAATCATATAATTTCAACCACATACATACACCATCAAATTCAGTTTCACAATTCACACATATACAAGTATCTCAACCATTCACACACTTGTCAAATAATCATATAATATCACACATAACATGTAAATCCATATCAAATTTTTACATACAATTCCACTACTAATTTTCCTGAAACCGACTTGTTCCCGCCACTGGAATTTTCTCAAGATTCTGATTCCCTGTATATATAAATTTATATTAATATAAATATACCATAGTTTTATTTCTTATATAAATACTTTTTAACTTTCTACATGTTAATGCTCTTATGATCTTACTGCACTTAAAAATTCATAACTCTTTAACCGCATATTCAATTGACTTGATTTTGGTTTTATTTTACTCCTAACTTACACATTCACAACATACTAAAGAATCAAAATTTTCTAATCATCACACGATTTATTACATAATTTTCTTCTAACCCCTGTTCTTGCCTAATTTTACATGTACAGCTCCTAGTAAAACTTCAATAACTTTTTTTACACAAATTGAATTGAGTTAATTCTTTTTGCTAATTAAACTAGACATATAAGAGTATCACATATCCAAAAATCAAAATTTTTTGGGTTATTGAATAATTACAACATAATTTTAAACACATATTATCTCTTTGATGGGGCAAAACTGCGCATATAATCTTCTAAAAATCATATCTCCTAAACCATTATCCAAAAATTACGAAATTTTTCAAAAATATTCTTAAGATATAGATGAATAAATCTTCTTCTTATCACTTTTTTAAATTCCAACTTTAAACCTACAAAATCAAGCTAACAAGATAATAAGCCTTACTTGTTCTTCACCTTTCTTCTTCTCCCTATCTCCTCTTCTCCTTCCTTCTACGTTTTTCTTCAATTTTTTTCTATCTTTGACAAATTTCTAAAGCTAATTAACTCCCCAAATTGATAGCCTTAAATTCCTCTTAATATCTACCTAACCTCCCTATAGATGTACTAATATCATTGGACCGTTTATCCATTTTTTCACCTCTTCTTCTTTTTTCTTTTCTTTTTCTTATCTTTTTTATAATAATAATAATAATAAATAAATAAATAAAAATTTCAGAATCACCTTAATTGTCATTTAGTCCTTAGTCTTTATTTTTATTCGATTAAGTCCTTTAACGTATAAATACGATAATGCTAATGTTGCATTTTCGTATAGTTAAATTGATAAATTCTATCTATTTTTATCTTACTTCAAAAAATATATTTATGATGCAAATGGGATGTTACAATTCTTCAGTAAGAAAACGTGTTATAAGGACAAGGTTGGTCCTTTGGGTAAATCGGTATTTGATTGTAACCAGAATACCCATTTAAGAAACAATAAGAAGAATACCCAACCAATTTTTCTAACATCTGATCAAAAAACGGCAGGGGAAAATGATATTTTCTTGTAGCATAATTAAGCTTTCAGTAGTCAATGCACACTCTCTATCCAACTACTGTACGTATAGGTAGTAGATCACTTTGTGCATTTTCCACCACTGTCAGTCCACCCTTCATTGGCACAACTTGAACTGGACTTCTCTATACACTGTCAGAAATTGTGTAAATAATTCCAACATCCAAAAGTTTGATGACTTCAGCTTTCATAACTTCTTTCATATGCGGGATTTTCTTCCATGAATATCCTATGCTCACATTTTATGTCCTCAATCTTCCATGCCAAAGCTCCCTTGTGCTTTCTCAAAATTCTTAGCAACTGATCTTTTTGAGTGGGATGTTAGTTTAGATGAAATAATCACAGGTAAATCTTTGGGAGGGTCTAGAAAAGCATACTCCAAAATTGCGAGTAATGGTTTCAGCTCAAGAACTATGGGTCCTCAATAGAAGGTTTGGCCAAAATTTTAGGGGTGGTGTTTAATGATTCGAAAACACACAGCCAATGTTCATATTCTACACAACTTCATTCTACATTTACACAGCTTGACTGGTCTGCTACTTGGATTTCAGCAACTAAAATTTCATTTCCTGTCTGAATTTGCTCCTTTTCTTCAATCTTTTCTTCTGATGTATAATTATTAAACTCCTGTAAAGTTACCCATGGAAACTCAGTGAATGCATCTAAGAAATAGCAAGAATCATCAGTAGATGGAGAATACTTAAAAACTTTATTCATTTCAAAAACCACCTGCTCATCATTTATCTTTAATATTAACTGACCATTATGCACATCAATTAAGGCTTTTCCAGTAGCTAAAAATGGCCTACAAAAATTATTAGCATATACATAACCTTATCTATATCCATGACAATAAAATCAACAGGCAGTATGAAGTTATCTACTTTAACAAACACTTCTTCC
>CAOJCR010164374.1:0-12514 GCA_948330485.1 Euphorbia neoarborescens | reverse complement strand
CCACGGCGACTAATTGAAGCTCAGTTATGAAAATGCTTAGTGTTAGAATCACCCTCCTTAAGCTAGTGTTGCTTCACTCGCTGCTTCCAATATACTTCTTGTTCTCGACGAATTACCGCCAAGTCTTTGTTAGCTCTAAGCAGCTCCTATCTAGCTAATGTAGACCGAGTCCCTTTTAATACAGAAATACGGTGCCTCACTGATTGTAGTCTAATCTGGAACTGAGATCTATATTGCTGTCCCCACATAGCAAGCTAATCGATTACAGCCTAAATTTTTACCAAATACTCGCACTGGTTATGCTGCTCCCAGCAAGTTCTAACCAGTTCATTGCACCCTTCAACTTTCCTCCAAACATTCTCATATCTAAATTGTCTTGCACCTCTGTTAGCAACAGCTCTTAGCCTGAGGATTAACACTGAATGGTCTGATTCTGAACTGTGAACATTTAAGATAGCAGCCTCTCTATATCTCTGCAGCCAGTTCTCAAAAGCAAAACCCCGATCTAGTTTTTCCTCCACTAAAGATGTGGAAGTCTAACGAGCCCAAGTAAATGCATAACCCTCCATCCGAATTTCCTGAAGAGCACACTTATTAATAGTATTTGAAAAACCATTTAGAAAGGATTGTGGATGTCTGCGGCCCCCAATCTTCTCATACAAATTGAGCATATCATTAAAGTCCCCCATAATATACCAAGGAAGAGAGGCAATGCGGTATAGCTCCTTAAGAAGTTTCCACGAATGTTCACGTCTTGAGCATTCCGGGAAACCATAAAAACAAGTAAATCTCCAAGGTCCCTCACCATCATTTATAATCACATCAATGAAAGTGGACCCAAATTTTAGTAGAGAAATGACATCTTTGTCCTTCCGAAATAAAGCCATCCCTCCACCACTATTAACACTATCTACTGAAAATGAAATCGCAAAATTTAGTTTCTGTCTAACTTCATTAATTCTACTTCTACAAACCATTGTTTCCATAAGGAAAACAATAGAGGGCCTATGATGAAACTCCAACTCCTGAAGTTCCCGAACTATATCGAGGTTGCCCAAGCCCGGACAATTCCAACTTAGGCAATTCATGGCATCTGGTGGGCCTCATTGAGGTCGGCCGATATCTCATTAAAATTTTCTGCGCATACAGAATCACCTTCCAAAGCTGCAGCCTTCTCGTCTCTCCTGCGTTTATGATCCTGAATCTCCGTTAACATGCTTTCTTCCCGATGAATAAGATCTTGCATATTTTGAGCATGTGGCAATACATTCTTATTCAATTGAACAACATCAGGGTTTACTTGAGCCCTCATCACAGGGCCATTATGTAGCCATAGAGATATATTTGATTCCAGCCTTCTTGGCAAAGCTCTTAGCGATGGTCCGTATAACCTTTCTAAATTCGGATCATTCAAAGATCGGAATAAAGCACAGTTGGATTCATTATGGCCCAATAATCCACAAAAAAAGCAGAAAAGAGGCAATTTTTCATACCAAAAGGAGATCCAAAAGTAATCTGATGCTGAATGTCCAATCTTTAATTTCCTCTTTAATGCCTTTTGGATGTCTATACGAACCCTGACCCGTAGATAACCTCTGTATGGACCATTGAAATCTTACTGATCCAATTCCAAGAATTCACCCAATGATTGTCCAGCCGCTTTAAGAACCTTTTCACTACGAAAACCTTGAGGTATATCATGACATTGCACCCAAAAATCTGTTCTATTCAACTCAACAGTTTGCAACTCCTCCACTCTTGACACTCTATTAAATACTAGTAATCTATTATCGAAACTCCATGGAGAGCCGTTCAGAACCAGATTGAGATAAAAAAACATGGTTGAATTGAAATAGAAATTTGCCCCCTCCTATATCTGTTATAGCTATTCCATCTGCAGGTTTCCATAGTTTCAATAATGTGTTCCTCATCCCATCCACATTTATATCTTTATCAGTTAAAAATCTGCCCACAAAACTCCATATGAGATCATAGTCCTGTTGAGATGGTTCAACATCAGGCAGTATAAAAGGGACTTCTTCTTCTTCCTGCTGCAGACGTTAGGCATGTAAAACATCTTCTTCTCCAGCCATTAATACAGAAAGGTTTCAATAATTCAAATATTAGATAGAGCCAACAGCAAGGCAAGTAAACAGAATCAATGAAGACAATGATGCTATAACAACAAACCAAGAACAAATAAAAAAAATCCTAATGGAATAGGGACGAAAGAAACCCCAGACACAGGGTAGGGACGCGGGAACACCATCAAAGATGATTTAAAATTAGAAACAAACAAAAAAATGACTTAGGAAACAGAAATCAACTTAAAAGCAACATGCATACTTTCTTAAACTCACAACATCACACTATACTTTCACAATAATCAAGACCAAAACACATGTATTTGTTCTCCAACAAATAGGAAATAATGAACTAATTTCGTAAAAATTTGTCAAAAAAACATCTGAAAATTGCAATTGCATCACAAAACTAACTCTGAAATTCATAGGGAAATATAAATCAAGTTGTAGGCCTAATTCCAAAAATTGCTAATAACCAAAATCTAAATAATAAAACGGAAATTAAAAATCGCATATAAGAAAACAAAGATTTATCAAATTCAAGAAAATAAAAAAATAACAAATTGATAACGACAGATGAACAAAACAAATCGAGAATAGAAAACACGAATCCTAGATAAAAGAAATTAAAGACTCGATCAACAAAAATCACGAAAACAAAAATGAACTAAACCTTAATATCGATTTTGAAGCAAAATCTAACATAAGTGAATTAACCAAAATCAATATTTCGCAGGATAGAAATAGAAATTGATTCAGATAGAACTTGATATTTATCAATAATCAACAACAAAATAAATTAGACCAACATTATCAATTGTTTACAGAAAACAAAAGAAACGAAAATAAAAATTGAAAATTAAAAATCTATCCATAGAACGAGAATGTAAACAAAGATCAGACCAAACAAAACTTAAAATCATTTTACTGCAGATAAAAAATAAACAAATTAAACTTAATCGATTATCAATAGAATAATCAGAGCTAAAGCGAACAAAGGTGACAAATCGCAGAGATCAAATCATTTAGAAGTTTTAAAGTTCCAATTTACTAATAGAAAACTCTGATGATGCTCTACGGTTTCTGGTTCCCAGCATCTACAATCGCGAACACGGCTTCGGTTAATCTTGAAAACTCAATTTCTCTCCTCCTCGCCGAAACTCACAGCCTCTTTCCCTTGATTTTTTATTTTCTCTTTTAGTCTTTGTCTTCTTTCTCAACAGCCCTCTCCTCTCAGATCTCTCCAACCTCTTTTCTTTCCTTCCTTCCTTTGTTTTTACACTTTTGGTCCTTATTCTTTCTCTTTTTTTATTTTAAACCCTTTATTCTAGCATTTAAGGACAAAAATATTCTCAATTTTATATTTTTTTATTTTTTATTTTTATTATTTTTTATTATAATTTTTTTATTATTTTTTGTTATTTTCTATTATAAAATTCTATTTTAACACTACAAAAAATTACAGAAAATACAAACAGTATAAATAAACAAAACATGCTTCACAGATAAAAAAAAACATTCTGGTTTGGCCTAAAAATTACGAACAATTTTGATACAAAAGAAATAAAATGAATCTTGTATGAACTGGTGAAAAATATTTTTATGTTTTAAATATTAAAATTTGAAATAAAATTGTATCTTTTGAACTTCTTGATCGAAAAATCACAACATAGTCTGACAAATACCAAATCATCACTGATCTGGAAAAATCCCGTACTCACACCTTTTTTCAGAAAAAAAGGATTTTAAATTTCCCATCACAACGGCTCACAATATGTCTTCTTTAGCTTTAATAAATTGCTTCATAACATTCAAATTTTTTTGCTTTTTTAGAATCTTCTTCTTAGACTCTCCCTCTTTATATCTCATACAATAGTGCTTTGATTTCCCAATGTTAATGTTGAATTCTAGCATTTCCTATAGATTAGCTCTAAGCCATAATCCCAGTATAAATTTACGCTTAACTATATAGTCAAACAACTATTTTGGCATGTAATTTTCATAAATAAGCTTCAGAGCATCTGTTGCATATTCTCCAGGTATGGCAATATTTTTAATTGACAGATGTTTAGAGTTAACCATCGTTGGTAATCGCACATGGTATTATTCGATATATTACATTGACATTAATGAATAGAACCTTATTATGAACATTTCCTCCATCTAGAAAATCATTCATAGAGAATACTATATATGCATAACTTAATCCAACTCTCCGATAAATAGTACATCACTTTTGAGGCTATCAGAGGAGAAACTTCAATTACTGATAACTTTTTCACAAAAGATTCTTTGTGTTCTTTCGACACCATCAATAGATGCCATAGATTGGCTTAAGCCTGAGTCTTTTTAATTGAGAAATAACTAGATCATCTTTCTCAATCACTTATGGTGACGACCCAACTACTCGAGCCTTATCCGTCTATTAATACAATAGTTGATACACCCTGACACTTTGGGTCACAATCTAAACATTAACTATCTTCAATTCTTCATTATAATTTTCATATATATCCTCAGAGTAAACACCATCTAAACCCACTAGCTGTGCAACCTTTCTTTCACAAGACTCCCCAATAGAAGCCTCTTTCTCGATAATACCCTTCTCATCTTTCTTTTTTAGGCTCATTTTATTTTATGGAAAACACAATAGGTTATGAATATTATGAAGAAAAGATGAATGAAGTGATGTATACAACATATGACAAAATGAATGAATGAACATATGTGCATTAATGGAATGATGGATTGATTAAAAGTGAAATATGTGATGTCAACAAATTTAAGTTGAAATGGATAGAGGTTATATTAGGTTTGCTGCAGAGCAGATCTTATATTATTATGAACTAAGAATACAAAGAGGATCTTACATACTATGAAATGGTAATAATTCAAGGAAAACTTTACATAAATTTTAATTTAGAATACATAGCAGATCTTATAGATGAATGAGATGATTTTAATGCATGATAGACCTTACATGATTTCTAACATAGAATGTAAAGCGATTTTACAAACTAATGAAATGGTTCCAATGTAGGGCAAACCTTAACTAATTTTGAATTTAGAATGCAAAGCCAATATTATAGAATAATAATATTATCATAATGTAGGGCAGACCTTATATGATTTCTAAATATAGAATGCAGAATGTATCTTCCAGACTAATGAGATAATTCTAATGCACGGCCGACCTTAAATGATTTTTAAATATAGAATGCAGAGCGTATTTTAGAGACTAATGAACTATTTCTAATATAGGGTAAACCTTATATGAATTCTAAATTTAGAATGAAAAGTAAATCTGATAAACTATGAAGGGAATCAAATTCAAGTATGAAAACTGAATAAGAGTGGCGGAGGGCTTTTAAAATTTCCAGATTTAATTCCCATTGGAATCGCTTTGGTGAATCTAAAGGATTTAATCGTTCATCTGACCTATTGGAAGAGTTAGGGTTTGTGGAAGACATTAAAAGAAAGATCCGAAGCTTACCATTTAATCTCTTCCCGAGAAGCCATCGAATCCTTACGATCCAACCACATAGTAATGCATGAACTACTGTTGGCTGCGGATCCGTGCTAGCGGAGTCAAGACTCGATGGATTGTACTACAAAATCTCACGGAAAGATGAACGGAAGGAACTCTCTTCCTCTCTTAGGGTTTCACGCAAATCACTAGTAAGGTTACCCTAAAATTGATCATCTTTTAGCTTATATATGAGCCATAGAAACCCTAGTGGACCTTGGTTTAGAAAACGCAGGCCACAGGTCCTAATAGGATGAATTACTTTGATCGGTCCAATTGAATTCCACCGACTCAAAAATCAATTTCGTAAACGGTTAATTAAATCAACGTATTATATTTTAATCGTTTTAATTTCACTGAACGGTAAATTCATCAATTAATTTATCTATGACTTAATCTAATTAAATATGCCAATTCTTATAATTAGACTTTAATCAAAATCTAATTAATTCTAATTGTATATATACACTAATTAAATTTCATTCATAATAAATTAATTCAATTAAAATTCTGTGTAATATATTTAATTAAATTATTCACCGTGTGTAATTCAATTAATTCACATTTAATTAATTACCACATGTGAATCTACTAATTAAATATTTTAGATTTAATTTATTAATTAAATCAAATATGATTTCTTCAATCCATATTAATTTAATTAACTTGATCCAATCCTTTTAGACTAACTTATCCGTAGCCAGTAGTTCGATGTGCAAGATCCTTATAAGACTAACTTTATATTGGCAGTTGTTATGAAACTCACAAACTACTAGTGGGTTCTATCAAACCATAGTAGCCCCCAATTAAGACAGCTAGCAGCATCTTTAGTAGAGATTAAACTGTCCCGATAGCTGTACTTGTATTATCCCTTACCAACTGATCATCTGAAGATACATTTACAGTAAAGGGCATGGATTCGTCATCCCACACTACTATATCTTTCTTGATCTAGATTAGATTATTGAGGCGATTGAGTACCCAACTCATTCGGATACGGCTGCACACTCTCAATCCTAATCCATCAAGTGGCCAATGATATCATCTTAGTGGGTACTAAGTGGTAATTCCATTGCCACATTCACATCACCAACATATTCACTGGCTCACCCGATCAAACCCGTATTTGTATCCTATTACAGATACATTAGGTGTATGCCTAAGTGCCTGAGATTTCATGCAATGATGTAATGCTCTCAGGTCTAAGGATAAAACAAGTCCTACCCAAGAAACACAGCAATGACAACTTCACCATGTAGTGTTTCCTGTGCGGATCTGTTCAGTGCCATGTGGGGTCCATATCTACCCGCATCCTTGATTGCCTCACAATGAACTGATGAACAGGTTCATCGTTCTAAAATAGATAAGGATTGATTTGGACGAAAAATAGAGTGAATTCAACGTTCATTGCATGCAAGACAGTTGGAATTAACTGCTTGATTTTGAGTAGGTTGTGCTCGCGGCAACCAGAGTCACGAGTGTGGCATCCTACTAGAACATTTTTATACAAACTGGTATCTATCGCGATCGTGGCAAGCTAGGTTTCAATCACGACTTCCTTCTTCTACTCATCCTTGGAAACTGTCATAAGTTAAGATCGTGACAGGCTAGGCCGCACTCGCAACTTCCTTCTGTCCATTCTCTCTTCTTTTTACTCTTTTATCTATTTTAATCCATTTCTTGTCCTATTTGTCCCGACTCTTCTAGGATGTAACTCTTTAAATCTTGAGTTTCAAAAACCTTGAAAAATACACAATCTAACACAAAACACTTGTTAAATACACAAAATATACATGATTTATACTTGTTTTATTTGCCAAATACATGTGCTTTGCATGTCGTATCAAATTCTTCAACACTTACCCTTTGCTTGTCCTGAAGCAAAGTCATATCCTGTCTTTAAGCATACATCTTTGGCAATACAAGTATTCCCTAGAATAATGTACTAATGAATAAAGAACTTGATATGTAGTGGAATCACTCAATATTTTAGTTGAACATCGAAATGTAGTTCAATAAGTCTTGTATAAATTGTGTATGTGTGACATAAGAACTCCCTTGTTTGTTAGTTTTAACATCTATTACTTCCTTAAGAATTTGATGTACAAACTATATATAAGATAGAAATGATAGACTTTTGGGACAATATTTAGCACATATGTATTAGTTTAATGTCTCAAGGTAATTTTAGGTAACTTAGGTTTCTACGCTCAAAAGTGGTTGAATTTTATGCTCCATACCACTTCTAACCTTTTACCTCTTTTCTTACCTCTCTTTTACATATATTTTGGAAGAAAATAAAATAAATGTTTTTATGGTTTTTAGTGGTTGCATTTTATGCTTCATATCACTCTTTCCTTTTGACATAAAATTACTTTGTTTTTCTCTCAAATGATACCCTTATCCTTTGTTGACAAAAACTTAAATGAATTATAGTTTTCCTTATTCAATCAATGCTTCTAGATAAAGTTTGTCTTAGAATGCTCAAGTGTTCATAAATGTGCAACTAAGTCTAGGTGTATACTCATGCATAACATCACAACTTATATTGTAACTAGTTGAACTTAATTTAGGTGTTAATAAAATATTGGATTCCAAAACTTATTAAAGTTTATTCTAGTCATATGCTGAAGGGAATAATGTATAACAACAAAAGATTATGATTAAAACAAAATATAAATATTCTATGAATAATAAAGAATAGCTTGGTATGAATTGGTATATAAGATATTTATAATCATGCATATATATATGAACATAGGCATAAGCTTTATTCATTTTTCTAACTTAAAAACTTTTCATATACTTGTTCAAAGATATAAACATGCTTTTTTTCGTACAAAGTGGAAAATGTTAAAAATTTGGCCTATTTTTAACATATAACATCATATTCATCATAATATAAACATAATATATATTCATATCCATCCCCCCATACTTAAATAACACAATATCCTCATTGTGTGAAGTTGATGGAATAACAATCAAAAAGACAATAAAGTTTATAAGTAAGTACAAAAAGAAAATAAAACAAATTTTGAAAACAAAAAAAGGATGAAATCAAACTCAAGTGAGTGAAATAGAAATTTCAGAAGTGTCATTGAATTGAGAATCAAGATAAACTTTACATCATTGGCCATTAACTTTGAATGATTTATTATACCTTGGGTTTTGTAATTCTAAATCCCCATGGGATAATACTTTGATAACATTGTATGGGCTATGCCAACCAGATTGAAGTTTACCAGGAAATAGTCGCATCCATGAATTAAACACCAACACTTTGTCTCCCGGTTTAAATGACTTGATTACAAGATGGGAATCATGCCACTTTTTGGTTCATTCTTTATAAATTTTTACATTTTCATAAGCCAATAAACGAATCTCATCAAGTTCATTTAAATCCAATTTTCATTTTAGACCGGCTTTCGTCATATCAAAGTTGAGTGCTTTAATAGCCCAATAAGCTTTATTTTCAAGCTCTAATGGCAAATGAAAAGCCTTACCGTATAAGAAACGATATGGAGACATTCAAATAGGTGTTTTACATCCAGTACTGTATGCCCATAACGCATCATCTAACTTTAGAGCACAATCTTTTCGCAATGAAGAAACATTCTTTTCTAAAATCCATTTTAATTCCTTATCTGAAACATCAACTTGCCCACTTGTTTGCAGGTGACATAAAGTGGAAATTCGATGATGCACTCCATACCTTTTAAGTAAAGCTTTAAATTGGTGATTTAGAAAGTGTGTACCACCATCACTAATTAAAGACCAAGGTACACCAAAAAGAGTAAAAATAGATTTATAAAAGTGTACCACCATTTTTGCATTTTTGTGAACACATGATTGAGCTTCCACCAATTTTAACATGTAATCCACAACAACAAGGATGTAACTCTTCCCTTGTGAGAATGGGAATGGTCCCATAAAATTGATCCCCATACGTCAAAAAGTTCAACTTCTAAAATGGTAGATTATGGCATCTCATCTCTTTTGCTAATGTTGCCCATTCTTTGACACCTATCACATCTCAACACAAAAGGTCATGAATCTTGAAATATAGTGGGCCAATAGAATCCACTTTCTAAGACTTTAGCAGTGCTTCTATTTGCACGGTGATGCCTACCATAAGCACTAGAATGACAATGTGTTAAAATGCTATGATAATCATCTTCACATACATAACGTCTAGTCATTCCATCAGCACAAATTTTAAACAAGTAAGGCTCACCCAAAATGTAATGCTTAACATCAGAATAAAACTTCTTTCATTGTGCATAAGATAATTCAGGTGGTATAATTTGAGAAGCAAGAAAATTAACAAAATCAGCATACCAAGGTGCAGAAATATTTTAAACAAGTATTAAAGTTTCATCGAGAAATACTTCTTTAATTTCAGAATTTTCTTCCATTGGTTCTCCCTCATTCTCCAAACGAGATAAGTGGTCATCTACAATATTATCTGACCCCTTTTAATCTTTAATTTCGATGTCAAATACTTATAAAAGTAATATCCACCGAATTAATCGAGATTTAGCATCTTTCTTAGAAAACAAGTACAGTAATGAAGCATGGTCAGAATAAATGATAACCTTAGTACCTAACAAATATGATCTAAACTTATCACATGTATAAACTACATCAAGCGTCTCTTTTTTGGTTATTTTATAGCTCATTTGAGCATCATTTTAATGTATGACTAGTGTTAACAACTATAAATTGCTTGTTTTGGTTTGGTTTTTGTGAGGTTATTCGATCTTAATTGACATATTTTTAAGAAGTTTTACTGTTGTTTGCATATGTTGGCTTATGGGTTTGGAGTTGATGATTTTGGACATTAAAGTTCGATTATTGAGCGAGAATGAGATAAGATCTTTGGATCAGATTTTAAGGTAGTTAGAGGCTAATTTTGGTAATAGACATTAAGAAAATATCAAGTTTGTGTCACAACCTTTCCAACGAATCTAAGATTGTGAAATTCAGAGATTAGATGGAGAAGTTATGACCGGGAGAAGATAGAAGCAAAGAAGGAAGGGAAATTACCTGGCTCGAGGTAACCTGCATCTAGCTCAATGAGCCAAAAACATGAGCACAAGCATAATTAGGCAAAACGTCTTGCTCGACATGCAGCTCGATGAGCCAGATGTGCAGCTCGACGAGCCAGAAACATGAGTACAGGCATGGAGTTTCAGACTTGGTAGGAAGATTCTGGGTCGACGAGCCAGGTGCACGGCTCGACGAGCCGACCATCGAAAGAAATTTCAAGACCCTAATTTCTACTTCTTTCTTCCTACTTTGAGTCCTATTGTTTTAAGGTTATTGGGTAAGCATATAAATACTTGTTTTTAAAACAATAAGGGGGAACTTTTACGACAACTCAATTCTTGGACGGAGGATGGCTTCCAATAGACTTTCACAGAGAAAATTCAGATTGTTTTGATTTATGATTTGCTTTCAAGCCATGTGTAACTAAACCCTAGCTTTGCCTAAGGGAGTTTGAGAATTCGAAATTGATTGTGAGATCGTTTTATTAACGCTTTGTTAATTATTCCATGATTCTTTATTCTGCAAGTACGGAAGTTGAATATCCTTTCGTAGTTTATCTTGTGATTGTATTTAACCTGGCCAGTTGATATTGTCGCAATTTAATTACTATTTTCATCGAGGAGGATCTGTAATAATCCAAATCTGTGAACATCCTAAGATAAAGGACTTAAACTTGAATCGTTATCGCTAAGAAATAGTTAGTTTAGACTATGCTTTTCTTGAACTTAATACTGTTAATGAATTGAATCTTAGCCATTAAGGAATGGTTATTTGTTAATTAGGGTTCTGTTTGAGTCGTACTAGGCAGAACCATGCTAGGGAAAGTTGATCCAAAGCACTAGTCTGGAATAAGATAATGAAATCCTTCCTATCTATGATCAGTCATCGTTTTTCGAATCCCGCAACAACCTTAGGTGAAGTGTTTTCATATATTGTTTCCAAACTTAATTGTTTATTTACTTTTCATTCTATTCTTAGCTTGTTAGAATTAGATTAGAAATTTCAATCATCAATCCCCCTTGTTTTATTGTTTTGAATTTCCTGGATTTAAGCAAAGGAAACCGTAGTTAGCTCTTTAGGGTTCGACCTCAACTTACACTTGCTACGAATTTATTTATGTCAAGTTATTGACAAATTATAATTATTATTTTTTGTGGATTCAACACCCACCAACTAGCATAATGGATAACATGAAGTTTTTTGTCTTTCATTTGTCCTAACACACCTCCTATTGCTAAGTCACTTGCATCACACATTATTTCAAATGGTAAAAGACCAATCCGGTTTTGTGATAATAGGTTCCATGACTAATGCATTTTTAAGTGTGTTAAATGCTTACAAACATTCTTGTGAGAAAACAAAAGGTGTGTCCTTAGCAAGTAGATTTGTTAGAGGTTTAGCAATAGAAGCAAAATCTTTAATGAATCTTCTATAAAACCTGACACGTCCTAAGAAAGATCATATACCTTTAACCAAAGTTGGGGGTGGCAATGTTTCAATTGGGTTCGTTATAGCCCTATCTACTTGGATTCCTATTGATCAATATTGTGTCCTAGTA
This sequence comes from Euphorbia neoarborescens, assembly GCA_948330485.1. Classification (NCBI taxonomy): domain Eukaryota; kingdom Viridiplantae; phylum Streptophyta; class Magnoliopsida; order Malpighiales; family Euphorbiaceae; genus Euphorbia; species Euphorbia neoarborescens. The sequence goes on along the minus strand of CAOJCR010164374.1, from coordinate 294 downwards.
CTATGCCTGCATCCATTATGAAATGACATTTTTTCCAATTTAAAACACAATTAGTTTCCTCACATCGTAATAAAATTTTATCTAAATTGTTTAAGCATGCATGAAAATAATCTCCATAAACAGTAAAATCATCCATAAAAACATCCATATTGTTTGCAACCAAGTCACTAAAAATAGCATCCATACATCTTTGAAATGTAGCGGGGGCATTGCAAAGACCAAATGACATACATCGAAAAGCAAAAGTTCTTAAGGGACATGTAAAGTGGTTTTATGTTGATCAGATTGATAACA
>CAOJCR010163806.1:0-12994 GCA_948330485.1 Euphorbia neoarborescens | reverse complement strand
TGATGTCTAGCCTTAAAATAGAATGATGTCTATCCGAGATGGCATGATGTCTATCCAAATTGGCGTGATGTCTATCCTTAAAATGGAATGATGTCTATTGAAGATGGCATGATGTCTAGCCAAATTAGCATGATGTCTAGACTTAAAATGGAATGATGTCTATCCGAGATGGCGTGATGTCTAGCCAAATTGGTGTGATGTCTAGCCTTAAAATGGAATGATGTCTATTCGCGATGGCGTGATGTCTAGCCTTTAAATCGAATGATATCTGTAAGATATAGTATGATGTCTGGCCAAATTGGTGTGATGTCTAGCCTTAAAATGGAATGATGTCTATCCGAGATGGCATGATGTCTGGTCAAATTGGTGTGATGTGTAGCCTTAAAATGGAATGATGTCTATCCGAGATGGCGTGATGTCTAGCCAAATTAGCGTGATGTCTAGCCAAATGATGGCATGATGTCTAGCCGAATGATGGCATTTGTATCTTAACATGCAAGGCATTATGGTATTCGAATGGCATCGAATGAATGAGACGACATATGATACATGGTAAATGACATGGCATTTTGATAAATGTCATGATATTTAATGAATGACATGGAATATGATGAAAGGAATTTGAGATGACATAACATTGCTTTTTTATAAAGGAAGCATTTATATTCATTCATACAAGATGAATATATTGAAAATTGCTTTTCATAGATATGACAAATAGAGTATTTTGAGAGAAAGTGAAATAAAGTTTCATTAAAACATATCTAAAAAGAGATATAGTGATCACTTCCCAATTTACATGTAAAGTTATCCCTCTCCTCGCGAGTTAGCAAGGTTTTAACTCCTTGAAGCCAAAACCAATACTCTTGACCCTGTACTGGAATCGACAGATTATTCTTGATTTTTTGATAGTACAAAGCGCTAGGCCATCTTCTTTCGAATATTCCACGACATGTTAATGTGTATTCAACTTCTTCTGAACTTCTAACCATGGTAGGAAACCATTAATGGAGCCCTCTTTGTCTATACAGTCTCGATGGTGAGTAAAAAGTGAGCTTCATAAGACCCAAGAGTTTGATATTATGATTCCATATGGATATCTGCACATCAATTATCTTCCACCAAGGACATGTCCATCGGATTTCCACATGGGTCAAGTTAGACAGCTTGTGAGACCGATCTTCCTTACTTAGGTATTATATCTCAGATACTGCAAATGGTCTACTAGGAAGACGACTAGGTTTGTATTTGGCCAGATGGATCTCAGGTGGAAGCATAAGCTGTAGCTTCTCAAGCAACCAAATTTGTTGGATAGCTATTTAAGGGCCCATGAATATATCATCAGTTTTAGTATTTTTGCTGAGAGAAATCAAGGTTTCAGGTAGTAGAACACACACATGAGAAGACCCCTTCGCCATTTGAGGGATTATTGAGGCTAGCCGAAAGGGTCATGTGTTGTAAGGCAAGCCTATCAGGCATTGCATAACCAACAAACAAATCATAGAGAGCCATCCATGATGTGATGGTGACACTAGCAAACACTATTCCAGAATAGCCTTAATATCGAATCCCATAACTTGAGGGTCTTTCTGAAGCAAACCCTTGACCTCTTCTATAGTGAGTTTGAATTCCTTATGATTGAAAATAAAGAAATTCAGGAATGGCTATGGAAACCTTTTGTGTGCTAGGAATACCAAGAATAGCATTGAACTCCTAAAACAATAGACATAACTCCTGGTTGGTGAATCGAAACACATTATCAATAGGGTCCCAACACTTAATGCATGCTTTTAAGAAATTAGGCAACAGGCAAAGGTTGAGGTACACCTTAGCATCCTACAGGATGAAAATGGTAAGCTTACTCTAATTAGATTTTTGCATTAGTTGAAACAATGCTTTAAACCTTGGTTCTAGCTCATCCATAGTTTCTTTCATATAGACATACAAAAACAACACACAAAGTTAGAATAGGATGTCATAGCATTGGTGTGAAAGGCGTGAGCTTGCGAATGACATGACATTTTGACTCAAGCGTGGCATGGCATATTATATGTCACTTGTGAAGCATGTGTTAACAATGCATAGCATGGCATTATGAATTATGTATAACAAGGTATCGTTCATAGTCATGGCATAATGTGTTAACAATGCATGGTATGGGATCATGAATTGTGAGTGATATGGTATCATGCATGGGCATGGAATAATGTGTTAACAATGCATGATATGGTATCATGAATTATGCGTGACATGGTATCATGTATGGACATGGCATAATGTGTTAACAATGCATGATATCATTTTGTTCATGGTCATGGCATAATGTGTTAACCATGCATGGCATCATTTTATACATGGTTATGGCACAATATGTTAACAATGCATGACATCATTTTGTGCATTGCATGGCATTTGATAAATGTCATGACATGGCATTATAGGACATGCATGACCTTGTGTATGGTATATGATGAAGTGTAATGATGTTTAACATATATCCTGGATGATGATATGATATTCATGTATGGTAAGGTGCTTATATAGCATGGTATGGGGATGTGATACCCGATTTGGGTAGCTCCTAACGAAGTGTTGCTGTGATGCTAAAAGTTTAAGCGTAGGGTATTCTTATGATGGTAAGAACGTGACGCTGGGTATTCTTATAATGGTAAGAACATAACGCTATATCATGAGACACGGACAAAAAGTGCAAGTGGCTACATACAAGATGTGGGTTAGCATGGCATACAATAAACATGTGCTAGAATTGGGAGGATTGATTCAAATACATATGAGAGGACACACAACACAAACAAGAGCAAATAGCATGAAAATCGGAAATTTCCAACCTTATTTTTCCTCGTGGTATAAAGTCTCTAACCATTCCTAGATTAGTGTCTCTTTGTCATTAACGGGGAATGACGAAGGTCGCAACTAGGTTCATTTTATTTTATGTTTTGGGAGACCTGATAGAAGTTACTATGGCTACTATATACAGGAAAGTCAAGTCCGGGTAGCAAAGGAGGGTCCCATAGCAAAATATGTCATCTTTCTCTCCCCAAATCGGTTCACACGAGAATGATTAAGGTACGAGGCTATAGATGGCTTCCTAATAGGTATACTTATAAGCTAGCGATCATAAGCGCAATTGCTTGAGAGAGCCGGGGTATGTATGGTAGTCCTAGAGTGGTGAGTGCAATGGGTGTGTCTACTGTAATGAAAAGACATAACAATAAAGAATCCATGAAAATGGATATGCAAATAAAAGCACTTTGTTCAAAAGCGTTGTCGATTTCTTAGGAGTCTTTTGAAAGAGTGTTTCAATGGCTTGTAAAAAAATTTCTTTTAAAAAATTCTCAAGTTTTAAAACATTTTTTAAAAAGTTTGAAAAGAAATGTCCCTAGAGGAGTCGCCACTGTGAGTGGAAAACCTTTTTGAAGAAAAGCAAGTTTGGACAAACGACAAGTCTTTTTGGATTAAATAAAAGAAAGCATTTTGATTTGGAAAGATGAAGCAAAAATTGGAAAACGTTTCCTAATCGAGTGAAATAATTGTTTCAAGAACACCTTTCGACTTATAAGCAATCCTAAGGATTTCAAAAGAAGAACATCTCAAACGAAACACGCATGTGAATGCGGGCTTAGGAGTTTTTGATGAAAAATAAATGAAATTTTGTTAGAAAAAACCGAATGAATCCTTAAGCGATTAAATATGCGCATGAACATGGGCTTTAGGATTTTGATTTAAAAGAAGTTCAAATTTAGGAAAAGAAAATGAATTTTAAAGAAATCCAAACACAAATCTCTAAAAAACAATATTTGGAGTCGCCACCCGATTCATAGCTCTAACGGAAATTAATTCATGGTATTTCTCGAACCCTAACCTTGAATCAAAAGCTGTGATCCAGAGATTGGGTTCGCATAAGGCATTTACTCGTCCTCTTTCAAAAGACATTGAAGAAATCAACAATATTTGAAAACAAAGTATTTTTACTTGAAAACTACCTGAATTGATTTTAGTTTGAATTTAATATGAATAGACACACAAAAGCAATAAAGAAAATAATAAAGTATACACATCACTGCAGACCATCCACACAAGCTATACTACGGGGTACATTTATCGAATGAGGAATGGGGGATACATCTATACGTACATTAACATATATAATTGAAATATTAATATATACACAGTGGACAACATAATGCTGGAAATGGACATGCGATTAAGAATGGGGAGAAATGATAGATCGGAGTCATTTATTTAGGGGGCCACCTAATCCAACTCAATTACTCGAATCAAGACGATTTAGGCTGAAAGATGGACTCGTGAAGGCTTGAAAACATTTTTTTTCATTTTCGAAGGGCATTGTGGGGATAGTTATTCTAAAATATGCTTGGCTCAATTTAAGTTATGGGACATGCAATCTTTATGAGTCAGAGATCCAGGAAATGATTCCCTTTATTGAATAGTGGTAGCGGCCCTAAACCCAGCTTTTTGACACGGTTTTTTAGATGCAAATGCATATGGCAAAAAATTTAATTCTATGTCACATATGTAAAAATATTACGTATTCATAAACTGGCACACATCGATATTCATGTCAAATAAGGTTGAATAATTATGCACAATGTTTGGAGATGCCTGATTCAAATTTTTAATCAGAACATATTGAAGGAATTGTTAAAAAAACAATTGGGCTGCCCAGGTCCAGAACTTGGGGTGTTGTAGGTGAACATTGCAAGTTTTGGGATATGTTTTTGGGCAAGAAATCCCATGGGGAACACATCGATGAGTTCTAAAAACTCGACGTGTTCTGGTGAAACACGGCAAGTAGTTCAAAAACTCGCCGTGTTTTAAGGAAAGATTTTGACTCTCAGTTCCAATAGCAAAACATGCCAGAGTTTTCTGGGACATGGCATTTTTTTGCCTGGAACTTAGCAAGTTGTATAAAAACATAGCGAGTTTTGTGATGAAATTGTGGGAATGAGTTCCAGTGGCAAAACAAGCCGGCGTGTTCGGGGAACATGGTGTGTTCTGTCTTGGAACTCGGTGAGTTATGTGAAAACACGACGAGTTATGGTTTATTTTAGCTCAAAACTTTGATCAGGAACACAAAACTACTCAGGGATGTTTGGGATTCCAATTTTAACCATTTTCATAAGTCAAAACACGATTTTAACACAAAAATTTACATTTTTAGGTCTTCATGTTCAAAATGTGTGTCTTTTCTGTTTAAGCTCATTTTGGTCCGGTTTTATCCATCTTTTGTCCAGTTTGTCCTTTTTAATTCCGAGTTTGTCCATGAATGCTCCACAACAATTAAGGTACGTAAATATTAGTCATAAAAAGGGTATTTTTAGTCATCTTTGATCATTTTCCCGAAATACTTTACATTTTCCGATAAAAGCTCTATTTTGTTCATTTTATACTTTATACATGAAAACATGAAACTTTAACTCAACACATGCAAAAATCATGAAAATGGACATGACATATATGGGGGTTTAGAGCTTAACATTACCTCAATGCCGTGTATTCCACGTGTTTATAGAGTAGAGAATCTGGGTCTGCTCCGTTTGTCTCTGCCAAAGAACCAAACCAAGTGTTTCTTTTTTTGAGTTGTTATCAATGACTAAAAGTCTCAAAGAAAAAGGATTTATTACTTAAATCTCTTGCTTTTGGAGTTATTTTGTTTAAAGAGTTTTTGAAAGAGTTTACTTATAGAAAAATGGAGCTTTTTGAGTTTGTGTTTCTTGTTTTTGGCTTTGGAAAGATGAAATGAGAAAGATGAAAACTCTAAAATGGAAGTGAGAATCCAGATGTAAACAGAAAAGTGAAGATCAAAAGTGAATGAGAGAAAGGGAGAAGGAAGAAGGTAAAGATGGGAGATGAAGATGGAGATTGGAAGATGAGAGAAGAGAATTGAGGAGAGGTGTTGAAGATGAATGCAAGGGATGAGTCTAGAGCAAAGCAAGCTGATTTTTTTTGTCTCTTTTTTGCTGCTGAAAATTTATGATCCCCCTCCCCACCAACAAATTAGATTTTCTTTTTCTTTCCATGGACTCTAAAAGCTTGTCTCACGCTTATTGGCAAGATTTTGAATTATCTTTCTCTTTGCCTCTTTTCATTTTGGTGTAACAATGGTCAAAGTTTTTATCTCCTTATCTCTTATCATTTTCTTTTATTTTGATTTCTTATTTTTAGTTCCCAAAATTGGATTTCAAAATTTTTTATTTTAAGCCATAAAATAGGTATTATTTGGATAGTTAGGCCATAGAAGTGTGTGGGCCTAAGGTATGGGTTTTGGGCCCAATTAGGCCTTAGGCCCACACGTACATGCTTATGTTTGGCTTATTAAGATTGTTCGAGAAATACTTGATTCGGGTCTTCGTGGCATGGATATCGGAGCTCTCGGACTTCTTCCTTAAACAACTTTGTTAAATACAAAAGCATAAAAAAGTATCGGCAAATACCGGTTTCATCATCGCCCTATAGAAAAATCACGTGCTCAAAAGGTCCTATTTATAGATTTTTGAGCCTCAAGAGTGGAGCCGTATGGCTTAAACATGACCTGTACTGCTCAAATGCTAAACATGAAGAAATAAAAAATGGATGAATCCGGGTTGGATATAGACTTGAGCAGACCTGAGCCATACAACTCAAGTGGGTTATGCTGTATGGGTCAACCCCTATTTAGGGAGGAATGAAGCTTCGAATCGAGCTTCAGGTAAACCGAGAGGGTTATAGGCTAATTTTGGGTTTGATTTATCATCGACATTGACACTATGGCCAAACTTATATGCATTAAAGTCTGTTAACCAGTTAACCAATACGATTGGATTTATTATCAACACCAACAATAAACCCAAATTTATCTGCATTAAAGTTTTTTAACCAATTTCTTAGTGGAATCAGATTTGTTATCCATAATGACAATAAACCAAACTTATCTGCACCTAAGTCTATTATTCACATCTCCAGCAGAGTTTGATTTATTGACAGTATCTATAATAAGTATTAAACTTTGTGGACTTTGTGGCCTATAGTGGCGTCTATAAGCTAAGGACCTGTACTAATCTCTTCGGTGGTGACCATAAACTGGTGAGCTGGCATTGTCTGTTTGCCTATATCTGTATTTCATTCCTATACTTAACTGCACAACATCAGTATGTACGTTTGTATATATTTAGCAGTATTACTAAGTTCAATTTTCTCTATGTATGACACCTTCATTTTGCTGACATTAAAGTAGGCATTTTTAGACATATCTGCATAGCATAAGCATGTACATTCACAAGACTTTATGCATAACCATTTGGCATTACGATTGTACAACTATCTACACATTATCAACATGTACATTTGTATAGGTTTATGCATCACATCCATATAACCAGTTGCACAACATTAGTATATATGTTTGCATTTGTTTTGGCATTTTTTATAAGTCCATTTTTTATGTTCGGGGCATTTTCTATATACTCAACATAATTCAGGGCTACTGTTTAAAGATTTAGGAGTCTTGCCACAACATCAACTTCATCTTGGCCATCTCCTAGTTTCTCCAAACTGTCAATGAGAAATACACAGGTAATGTGGTTTTAACCTCTCTGTACATAGTAAAGGATTTAAGGCACTCAAATCCTCCATTTAACCATTGGAGTTAAGTCCATAAGTATCCTTTGATCAAGATATAAAGCAGATGTTCTTTATTAAAGGGTAAATATGACAGTGTGCTTTAATCTCTCTGTACGTAGTAAGGGGTTAAGGGTTGTAAAATCTCCATTTCACCAGTGGAGTTAAGTCCGTAATTATCCTATGATAGAAGGATAAAATAGATTTCCTCAATTAAAGGGTAAATACAACAGTGCGGTTTCGATCAATATGTAAAATGTGAGGGTTTGAGGCACGCGAATCAGTTCATGGTCTGCTCACTTCGTGTTTGAAAAATCCTCCTTTTACAAAGAATTTCCTTACAAAAGGGGTAACTATAAGCACTCGAGTCTAATGGAGTTCTGATATAGTCAATAATGATAATAAATCCTTTTTAATGCTAACCACTTTTTGTGTAGGCAGAAAAATTCGAGTTAAAGCTGAGAAACTAAAAACATAATAAAACCGAACCAATCTGACTGACTATAAATTGGAGCTATAAATGACCTTAGTTTTTAAAATTTACCATATTTTTAAGATCCTGAGAGTACAGTGACACTTTGGGTAAATTTTGTAGTCAATCGTAGTTTTTTACGAAATTTTATAAAATTGCACTTTCAGTCTACAAAACTTAATTTGTCAAATTGAAGGCCAAAACAACATGTTTTTACAAAAATAACCTCATTCCATAGCTAATGCTATAAACTTCTACTCCCGACATCATTTCAGAGTGAAAACTAATTTTTTAAAAATTACAAAAACGGGCTAAAAGTCAATTGTTGAAAATTTTTCGACGACCGGCTGTATAGCTGGTAGAGGGGCTGCTGTGCAAGCCTTTCCTTTCCTTGGAAATTTACATATCTGCATGTGTTTTCCCCAGGGGGTGATATGTGAAAACTAGCCGATTGGCCAAAAATCGAACGATTTGACCTTATTTGTTGGAAAATTTTGGATCAAAACAACAGCCGAAAGAATAACAAAATTTCCACCAACAGGATCCATGTGTTTGGAATCAATTGAAAGGAGGGATACTAAAATACCTTGTTAAATTAAAGATAAATAAAATTTGGACTAATTCAAATTATGGCACAGCTCATCACACGAACAGAACACCCTCTGCAGAAAAGTCCACACCAGTGAAACGATCGATATATTGGTGTGTTAGCAGCGGGAAGAACTTGAATCACAATCAATTCATTTTTCTCTATGTATTGGTGGCTGAGAACAATAATAGAACATTTTCTGTCTCTTATTCCTATATAACACCCTAGGCTTCTTAAGCCTACTAATACAAATGCTGTAAAATTAATATTCACAATATTAATTATTTACAATTCTCATAATTTTGGATTCCTAATCCACATATTCAATGTATCTAGTCATTATCTCCATAATGACTTAAATCCCAATTAAATATATCTTAATTCATTCTACGTATGTGTGACCCCATAGGTTCATATAAATTGGAAATAGGGAAAATACTATTGTGCCCCTATAAGTTATAAGTGGTCTCTAACAAGGCATTATTAGTACCCAATTTACGTGAAGGAGTTGTTCCAATATAAACCTATCTTATAACATGTTCCATTTTCCTTTTGTCTCATTATATCTTAATTAATCATATGGCATGGTACTTGTCATCCTTATCTAGATTAATCATATTCTTTATCGATCTCCAAGTAAACTGTATAACAAACTAATTGATACCATATCAATCATTTGAGCACGGCTATGCATCTTCAGTCTCACTCATCAAGGGGCCTATTGAAATTACTTTCATTATGAGTAGGACAAATTCCATATTTCTCGCTCATATTCCTCTACACGAGCTACATTTTGTCCAATCACAACGTTTATAATTATCTAGTTTATAACAATATTTGATTATGTTAAAACACAATGTTCATCCATATTGAAATCCATGGTTACCTCGGGTCTAAGGATTCAATAACACAACTATAAATGAGAACACTTGTGACACTAACCCATGTAGAAATCTCATAGTGGCTCAATCCAGTGATATGTTCCCTAACATATCACCCGTAAGATTTGATATGTATCTCTATACACTATATTCATCTTATAAATATCTATCAACCCTCACACTATTCTGGATTTGTTATTATTCCTATAATAACAACTAACTAGGGATATTTAGAATAACAACATTTTATTCATGGATAATTATCATAATACTAACATACAAATGCATATGATAATATTAATCTTTATTAGATTAATCTCAGAAGTCAAAATAACATAATCCATTATTAGCCTAGGGCACAATTTCCAACAATCTCCCACTTGTATTAAGGCCAATCATGCATGTATCTAATACCCATTGACCTGGTATAACTATCATATACATTTTGTGAAAGATCTTTTATTAGTGGATCAACAATATTTTTTTTCAAATGTTACTCTGCACACTCTCACATCTGCTCATGTGATAACTTCTCAGATATAGTGAAAGTGCCAAAGTATATTTTTGGATTTTTGTGTTATACAAGGTTCCTTAGCAAGTGATATTGCACCATTGTTGTCACAATAGAGGTTTATAGGATTGACAATGCTAGGAACAACACAAGCACTTTAATGAACTTTTTCATCCAAATCGCCTCTCGCGGCCCATTTGCTGCTGCTATATACTCAACTTATATTGTTGAATTTGTTATGGTGCTTTGGTTTGAACTTTTCCAACTTATTGCACCTCCATTTAGAACAAATACATATCTTGACTGTGATTGAAGACCATCCTAGTTAGTTTGGTAATTGGCATCTATGTAACCATTTACTACCAGCTCTTTTTCCAAACCTCATATACCAAGACCGCATACCTAGTTCTTCTTAAGTACTTGAGAATATTCTTGACTGTGGTCTAGTGAATCTCACTGGGATAAGACTGGTATCTACTGGTCATTGCTTAGTGCAAAAGAGACATTTGGTCGAGTACATATCATAGCATACATGATAGACCCTATGGCCAAAGCATAAGGAATATTACTCATGCGCTTTTATTCCTCATGTGCGGTGGGACACTACTTTTTACTAAGCCTGATCCCTTCACACAAAGGAATATTTCCTCTTTTTGAATTTTGCATGCTGATGTACTTTGACTCAATCTGATGAGCCTTCTAAATCTATCTCTATATATGTTGATCCCAAGGATATAGGCAGCCTCACCCAAATCTTTCATTGAGAAACATTTTACTAGCTAAGATTTGACATCTTGAAATGTAGGAATATCATTTCCAATGAGTAATATATCATCTATATAATGCACAATGAATATTACTACACCTCTACTGACCTTCTTGTAAACACAAGGTTCATCTTCATTTTATAAAGCCAAACTTTTTGACTACTTCATCAAAACAATGATTCCAACTTCTTGATGCTTGCTTCAAAACATAAATTAACTTTTAAAGCTTACATACCTTCTTAGAATTCTCAGGTTTAACAAAACCTTCTGGTTATGTCATGTACACATCTTCAGACAGGTTTCCATTTAGGAAAACTTTCTTAAGATCCATTTGCCATATTTCATAATCATAGTACGCTGCAATGGAAATAAGAATTCAAATGGACTTAACCATAGCTATAGGGGAAAGGTTTCAACATAGTCAATACCATGAATTTTCTTGTAACCATTTGCAATCAATCGTGCTTTAAAGGTATGCATATTTCCATCCATTTTAGTTTTAAATTTGAAAACCCACTTGCACCCAATTTCTTGTGCACCATTAGGGAGATCAACTAAGGTCCAAACCTTGTTGTCATGTATGTACTGTATTTCTAACTTTATAGTATTATGCAATTTCTCAGATTAAGAACCTGAAACAGCCTCTTTATAACTTGTGGTCTCATTTTAATCTAGTAGAATCATATTATGATTATCTGTGATGAGTAATCCATAACTCTCAGGCTCATAACATACACTATTCGACCTTTATTAGACTTGTGTTACATGTTCAGATTATACAACGACTTGTGAATCTATTTGATGTTCCATTTGCATTTCTATGTCATTTTATAAATCTCGAGTTTCTTACAGGTGTACTTACTCCTACTTACTGCTCTTGAAATAAATTCCTTTTCAAAAAAGAAACCATTTCTCATAACAAACACTTTGTTCTCAGTGGGATTATAGAAACAATAACCTGTTGTTTCTTTTAGAAAACCCACAAAAGACATTTAACATATTTGGGTGCCAGCATATCTGAATCCTGACATTTCATACAAGCTTCACAACCCCAAATTTTTAGAAAAGATAAACTAGGTCTCTTACTAGTCCATATCTCATATAGTGTCTTTTCAATAGCTTTAATTGGAGCATGGTTCAGTGTAAGTGCTGTTGTTTCAAGGGCATAGCCCCAAAAAGATAAAGAAAGATTTGTTTGACTCATAATATAATGAACCATATCTAATAAAGTTTGATTTCTCCTTTTTGACACCCTATTCCGTTATGGTGTACCTGCAGGAGTGAACTGTGAGATGATCCCATAATCTCTTAGATGATTGTCAAAATCTTGACTCAAATACTCAACACCTCGATCTGATCTAAGTGATTTGGTTGTCTTGCTAAGTTGATTTTACACTTCATTTTGAAAAGCTTTGAACACTTCTAAGGATTTTGATTTGTATTTCATCAGATACAAATATCCATATCTGCTGAAATCATCCGTAAATGTAATGAAGTACTGATAACGTCCTCTAGCAATTGAGGTAAATGGTCCACACACATCTATATTCTTTTGGACTAAATTTTTCTGAATTGAACTGAACTTAATTTGTCTGAACTGAACTGAACTGAACTGAATTTGTCTAAACTGAACTTAACTGAATACTGATAATTATAATAGTAATTATAAATATAATAATAATTATAAAATAATATAAAATTAATAATCATATATAATAGTAAAATAAATGCAAGATTAATAATTATAATAATGAATTTTTTATTTTTTATTAGTTAATAATAATAATTATAATAAAAAATTAATAATGGAGTTGAACTAAACTGAATGGATCTGAACTGAACTGAGTGGACCTGAACTGATCTGAAATGAACTGAAATTAAGTCCAAAAGAACAGGGCCTAAGTGACTTGCCCTTTCACTATGGCCAATAAAAGGGTCTTTTGTCATCTTTTCAAATAAACAAGATTCATATGTTTCAAAATCATTTGATTTGTATTTTCTTTGTAGTTATATTATAAATGGGCTCATGAACACTCTCATCTAGATTTAAGATATAAAGACCATTATAATAAATCTACATTTCCATAAAATATGTTTTCATTAGGAATAGAGTTATTATTATTGTTAATAATAAAA
>CAOJCR010163676.1:0-11100 GCA_948330485.1 Euphorbia neoarborescens | reverse complement strand
GATTTTAGAGTTGAAATGCAAGAGTTCTTCATTATGTGCAAAGTGTTCTAAACAAAAAGTTCTTGTGGATTTTCTTGTTATAATGTGTTATTCTTCATTTAATTCTTGACTTAAATGTTAAAGTACATATATTGAGTTAATTATCACCGAGTATATATGGGATTAAGATGAGTTTTAATGTTACGATATTAATATTATGCATGTACACTTAAATTTATGAAAATATCTTGCAATGTTATGTGTTGTACAAATCAAAAGGCATGTAATGTTGTATGTTTGATTTGTGCATGAATTTGGTTAGAGTTAATCATACCTAACCTTATGCTTAAGTCACTATAATAATCAAAAGGTGATCTTTATCCGTGCATATGGATAACATGTGATAACAAGGGAGTTATGAATGTTTTGTACAGAAAATGTAAATGCTCAAATGGTTCTTAATAGGAAATGGATGATTTGGATAATACTTCTATGTGTTTTTGAGATGTTGTTGGATTAACAACAAACCAACCACTATTAGATTACCATAAATAGAATATAAGTGTATTAAACCTACTGTGTACGTATTTCCTCGTAGAATCGATACTCAGATATAAAAATCCATTTTATACTACTTGTGCAACCCATATACTTGTGGTTTATATTAATTAGACCAACTTTGATGTGGGTATATGCATGATGAACCAAAACAGTACCTTAACATATGAATTCGCCACCAGCTCTTCCAATAAAGATTTCAACACTGGCTTGACTTCTTACTCGAGATCGTTAAACCTATTCTTTACCCAGGAGCATTTCTCCTCTAGTGTCTCAGCATCTACGTCCTCAACTAGGCCTTGTCACATTGTTTCCTCTAAATTCCTACACACCACCTCTTCCACACAAATATCAATAGGACAAAAAGAGTCTATAAAACTACAATTCTCATTATCTAAGGGATTCTTCATTAGATTATACACATTAAATGAAACCTCTTTATCTTGTAATAAGAGGATTATTCTTCCTTCATGAACATCAATCAATGTCCTACTGGTTGTTAAAAATGGCCTACCTAGAAAAAGCGATATAGTTCTATCTTCCTCTATATCAATTACCACAAAATCAGTGGAAAAGATAAATTCACCTACTTTTACTAGCATATCCTCCACTATCCCTCTTAGCCTTATTAATGATCAATCAGCCAATTGGAGGGTAGGGTTATACTAGTGGGTTTTCGTTCGCCAAGTTTAAGCCATCGGAAAAATGACAGTGGCACCAAATTGATGCTCGACCCTAAATCACACAATGCATTCACACAATTTAGGTTCCCAATTTGACAAGGAATAGTAAAACTACCTTTGTCCTTAAGCTTAGGGGGAAGTGTATTGGTGATGATTGCAGGACAATTGGTGATGATTCTAGAATAATCTTCCCTTAAGGTAAGCACCTCATCTCCTTCCAACTTCCTTTTTCCTGCAAGAAGCTCCTTTAAAAGTTTAGCATATGTTGGCATCTCTTGGAGAGCCTCAATCAAAGGTATATTAAACTCCAATTTTATAAAGACTTCAAGGAATTTAGAGTATTTTTTATCCAACTTATTTTTCCACTCTCTTTGAGGATAAGTAAGCTTTGGTACATAGGTTCTAACTGGGTCAGAAATACTCTTTTCATTATTGGAATCAAAAGATAGGGTAAAAATTGATTCAAGTTTACTTACCTTCTCCGGATCCGTACTTACCTAAATAGGTAGAGGCTTGGTTCTAACTTCAGAAAATTGGTTCTCCACTTGCTTACCACTTCTTAGGAAGATTACTTGGGTTGACTCCCTCTGGTTTCCCTTTTGGTCAGATTCTTTGTGACTGGGAAAATTACCAAAGGGTCGCTCCTGCCTCTCCCTACTCAACTGAGCGAACTATTTTCCCAAATCTCTATAATATGCCTTATTATTAGCAAGGACACAATTATCTCATCTTATTTTTTAGTAGAAGCTTATTGTTGAGTTTGGGATGAACCATCAATTGGGGTCTTACCAAACCCTTGGTCATTATGCTCATAATAAAAGTCAAAAGTCTGTTTCAATAAATTTTAAATATTACCAAAATACATGTTCAGGTATTGAAATCGACATATGATATTCTGATTATTGTTATTATTAAAATTGTAAGTTTAGGGGTATGGATTATTATACCTTTGATTTCCTCCCATATAACTTATATTCTCAGTCTGTTAGGAAAAATGGTGAACACTCTTCATTGGGATGGTCTCCTCCACAAGTTACACATATCACCGGCCAAGGATGTTATGTGTTCGAATTCAAAAGAGTTATCAATAGATCTAGATTTTTGTTTACATCGTCCAAAACTCTATCTCGGTGTCCCAAATCTGCAACTCAGACCTTTCCTCGTGTTGGCAATTTATTTTGCCATAGTGTGCTCTTCTTGGCCACTTTTTCTATCAGCTCTTCTGCTTCCAATGTCATTTGCTTGAACAAGTCACCACTTGTAGAAGAATAAAAAATAGCACAGTTAGATGGAGTAAATCCATGATAAAATGTGCTCACCTGAAAGTGCTTGGGCAGCTCTTGATGTGGGCAATTTCGCAGCATCCTCTGAAATTGTAGCCACGCTTCCTTCAAGTATTCTATTCCGAACTGCAGTAGTAAAACATGGGAACATTTTCAATCTAATGGAACCCTGAGGCACACCACCCATTCTGACTGTATCAGTCACTATTAAAAATCGATCCAGATGATTGCTGGGATTATCAATAACCCTATACTGAACTGCCCATTGGCTTGGATCAGATGCACTATACTAGATTTGATCTCAAAATTATTGGCGGTGATAGGAGGCCAAACTACCCCAGAACAATTTCTGGGCCTATATGGAGCCATTAATTCAGTCAAAACCATATTGTCCCGGTCCCCAGCAGCAGCAGCCCTTCTCTTACATTCCGTTTTTTCCAAGCAGATCCTTTTATTGCTCAGCTTATTCTCTAGCCAATCTTTCCTCCTCCTCACGCTGTACTTGTAGTTCATGATCTATTTGATTCGCTCTCATTCTACGATTCCTGTGAAAAGAACATTCAATTTCATAATCAAATGGTAAAATCTCAAGATTATGCAAGTGGATTTGCGTAACAACTAGGAATAACGCACAGATAATTCAACACGAAGTAAATAAAAGTTTCTTTTTATATTTTTTTTTCAAAAAATAACAAAAATATAAATACAATTATTCAAAAGTATGCACAATACCTATATCAACAGTACACCCTAGGTTCAATAAAACAGAGACTAAAGTGTTCCCCGATAACGGCGCCAAAAACTGGGTGTTCAGTATCAGCAATACCTATAAAACTATACTCTGATCACTCAACTCTAGGGCAGTATATCCTATCATTCTTAAATAATAAAATCCGGTCAAAAAGTCTAGGTATCGATCCTATAAGGACATTTATTCAGTAAATACCTAGTCTAGGGTTTCGTGCATGTTATAGGCAGTAATATAATTTTGAAATTAAAACTAAATTAATCTACTCCGAAATTAAATTAAAACTACTCCTAATAATCTTTCCATACTGACCTTGCAATTTGGTTCAAGAATATCTTTCGGTCGTCTAACCGATCTATGAATATTAATGTGGATGGATTCTATTAACCAATTCAATAATTTATTATAAATTTCCAGATTTAATTCCCTAATAAGATTAAAAACACCGTTTAACTAGCTATCGTTTTTCTCTTTATTAGTCCTTAGGCATTTTTGTCCTTAGTTAGGGACCACCTAATTCTATGAAATAGTAAATAAGAGCACTTATTTCCCAGGTTTGTTGGACCTTAGGTTGCCTAGTTGTCAGTTAGGTCACACTTCATTAAATGTATCGAATCAATTAAGGGTTTTATGGGACTAGCAAAATCAATTAATCCAATAAAAATCAGGAAATAAAAATATTGCAAAATTAACAATCAAGAAACCGAGTCAATAGACCAAGACAAAGAAGAGTAAGGATGAACTTATGCCCTTTTCTTTTAATATTCCAACTTTGGCAGTTGAATAGATTGCAAAGGTGAACCTTTATCGATGAATTCCAATTACAAATGTTGATTATCTCAAAAGAAGAAGATTCTCGTATGAAAGACAGTTTCGATCGATAATCAAGAAACTAATAACAATTAATCGTTGAACTCCAACCCTCCTCAAAATATTTTTATTCAATAAAAGACGGTAAAGAAAAGATTAGAACCAAGAATTCTCTCAAACTAAAAGGTGAGAAAAATAATTCAAGATTACCCTAAAACTAACCTAAAAGATCATATTTATATGTTTTTACAACTAAGAAAAATATCCCATCAAAATAGAACACAAATCACAAAAGATGACTATAAATTACTCGCATCTAAACTGCGTACTCGAGCTGCTTCTCGACAAGCACAAGACTAGTTCTCATTGAGTAGCCATCATCTGCTAGTCGAGTTGTCCAATGTATAAGCCTACTTCCTAAATGCTCAACTGTCTGACTCGACGAGCACAATTCTTCGACTCGTCGAGCATCCTTCCTTTACTCGCCGAGTGAACCAATATATACACTCTCTACCCAATTCCTTCTATACTCGGTTTTTTAGCATGCTCGGTAGGCTTTCCCTCCAACTCAAGTTAAGTGCATTTTCTCCAGCTTGTATACCTCGAGTTGTTTCCCCTTGTAACTTCCTCATCCAATCCAATATCCGTTAGAAAGCTCATAGAGAGATCTTTGACTTTGATTTAAAGTATATTTCCAAAATAAGTCTACAGCTGCCTCTAAATCCACTATAAATTTATTGGATGAACATGTAAGCATTATTTGGACTCTGTACCCCTTTCTTATGCCCATTTTGGGTCTCATTTCCTACATTCTTAGCTCAACAGAAATGTCAAGAATTACAAGTCCTTGGTCTTAGCAACCTCGGACTAAAACAAAATGAAAAACATTAAAATAAGCTGCAAATAACCAAACTATACACAATCCTAAATGCAAACAAAAATAAAGAATGCATAAAAAGGCACAAAAATACACAAAACGAGTTAAATTATCTGTTATTCAATTGCAAATAATACCTAAAATATAAGATCTAAATTGTCCTGATTAGAAATGCAGGGGAATATATATAGTGCTTGTTTTCTAGTCATGCCTTTGGGAGGTTGTGAAGTTGTAATAGGGGTTCAATGGCTAATGAAATTAGGTGACATTACTTGGAACTTCCAATCCTTAACTATAGAATTTGAGTTTGTAGGCTATAAACAATCATTGTAGGGGCTCAATCACACCACTGTAAAGTCTATAGATGCTGGAAGAGTGCACTAGATGTTACAGTAGGGACAGGTGGCTTAGTTAGCTCAAATTCAACTCCCACAGTTAGAAGAAAATGGGGAAGATATACCAAAGCAACTTGAGCCACTCTTGGCAAAATTTGCATTTGTGTTTGAGAAGCCCACTACTTTGTCGCTAGAGAGGACTCATGATCACAGAATTCCGTTAATTGAAGGAGCTACCCTAGTGAATATAAGGCCATAGAAGAATTCCCAAAAGTAAAAAACTACAGTAGAGAGAATGGTGTAGGAGTTATTAGAGAGTGATATGATTAGACACAGTGTAAGTCTATATTATTCCTCTTATGTTCTCATTAAGAAGAAAGATAAATTAGGAGATTACATTATGTATAGCATTAATTAGGAGATTACATTATGTATAGTATTAATTAGGAGATAAATTAGGGGATTACACAATTAATGTATTTACCATACTTAGCACACTAGACTTGTATATATAGAGGTATTTACCTTATTGATCAATACACTAGAATTCTCTCATTCTATTCTTACATGGTATTAGAGCCTGGATTAAGTGTTTGATTTTTTTTTTCTTTTAGTATTTCCTAGTATGAGAACGAGGGTTTCTCTTTTGGGTTGTATTTCTCGAGGTTGAATTTTTCTCACCATCGTTCTTCTCCATTATTGGTATTGTTCATTTGTACTGTTCATAGGTACTATTCATCGATACTGTTCATCAGTACGGGTATTATTCTCTCTATTTTTATTGCTCTTATTCTGAATTTTTTTCATTATGACTGATAAAAAGAAAACTATTACTGAAATTAAGTGAGGTTGAAAGTCGAAAGAAATAGATGATGGTTAATGATAGGTTGTTTAATCAAATTCAAAACACCTTAGAACCTTCTATTGATAGCATTATAACTCACTGTGATACTGTTATAGAAATGTGGGAATATCTGGAGTCTATGTATGCTAGTAAACAGGATCTCTCTCATATCCATCAATTATTTCTCTAATATTAATACCCAGATATGAAAGATCGTACCCTATTTCAGTATTACAATGACTGTAAATAGATCTTTGAGCAAAAAAGATCTAGATTTCCCACAACGGCTGATGTTCAAAGTATGCAAGAACAGGAAGAAAGTACTTTTATTTATGGTTTTCTAGCTAGACTTGGTCCCCAGTATGAAGTACTACACAGTCAAATTCTGTCTAGTGGAACTCTTTCCAGTTTTTCTGATCTCTATGGGCGCCTTCTTCCTATGTGCAAGTATGGTGAATCCTCTTCTGGTCTGATAAATTCTGCTTATAATGCTGCTTTGGTCAGTAATGTGAATCATGGTGGAAGGACTGGTCTAGTCAATCTGGATCGTCTGGGTCCTCATAAATGTTTTCAATGTGAAGGTGAGGGGTATCTAAGGAGGAACTATTAGAAACTGAATGGTCAGCATAGAAGAGATGCTAACATGGTGGTCCAAGATGGACTCTTGCTAACTCCTTAACTACCATCATCTTCTCCATCAACCGCCATTGTTACTATCTCTATAGATGAATATGCTCACTTTCAGCAACTTTCTCTTGCAGCACAACCCATGACTACATTACCTAATACAGGTAATCATGTTGCCTGCCTCTCTATATCATCCCATAATTTGGTTATTGACTCTGGTGCAACAGATCATATAACAGAAAATACAGGTATTCTATCTTCTTTTACTTCGTCTACCAATTTATCTCATGTTGACTTAGCAAATCGTTCTACTGTTTCTTTCAATGGCCTTGGAGTAGCACATCTCTCTTCTACCCTTTCTTTATCCTCTATTTTATATTTATCTAAGTTTCCCTTGAATTTACTTTCAGTCAATCAAATTACCAAAACACTTAACTGTTCTTTTGTCTTCTTTCCTACCTATTATCTTTTTCAGGATCTTGGGACGAAGCAGATTATTGGTAAAGGAAACCTAGTTAATGGCTTATATGTTCTTGAATCCTCTTCAGCAGTGCCTAAATTTGTTGCTTGCACAAGCTCATCCCTATTGAAACATTATTAAACTGGTCATCCATCTCTTCTACTGTTGCAGAAACTGTGTCCTAGTCTACCTGAGGGTCTACCTTAGAGTGTGAAGCATGTCAGTATGCTAAGAACCATAAAACAACATTTTCTCCTCGCATAAATAAACATGTTGAGTTATTTTTTAGTTAGTACACACTAGTATGTGGGGTCCATATCCTGTTACATCTAAACTTGGTTATCTATATTTTGTTACCTTTATGGATGATTTTTCCCGTGTTACTTGCTTTATCCTTTAAAATCTCATCCATTTGTATTTGTTGTCTTTTGTGCTTTACATACTGAAATTAAAAACCAATTTAACAGAAATATACGCATTCTGCGAAGTGATATCTCACACCTTTTAGTTTTACTTATCTCAATATGGCATTCTTCATCAAACAACTTGTGTCTATACAACTCAGCAAAATGGTGCCGCAGAATGGAAAAATCGCCACCTATTAGAAGTTGCTCGAGCCTTAATGTTTCAAATGAGGGTTCCCAAGCCTTTCTGGGTAGATGTTGTTTCAACTATCAGTACCTCATTAACTGCATGCCATCCTCTGTTCTAAATGGTCAGATTCCATACGCAATTCTTTTTCCTTCCTAACCTTTGTTTCCTTTTGCACCTCATATTTTTGGATGCATATGTTTTGTTTAAGACATGCATCACATCTCGAAACATGATCGTAAATCACTCAAATGTGTTTTTCTTATTTATTCTTGGGTCCAAAAAGGTTATCAATGCTACTCACAATCCTTGGGTCGATACCTTGTATCTACTAATGTCATATTTTTTTAGACTACACCATTCTTTCAGGCCGTCTCATCTTCTGCATCTTCTGAGACCACATTTTCTGATGATGAGCTTTTGGTTTATACTATCAATCAAACAATGGTCCCCCTCCAGCTCCAGTTTCCCCTCCACCAACTCCTCGTCTGATTCAAGTATATTCCAGATGTACACCACCTTTGAGTCTAGCACCTGCTATGGCTACTATTATACCATCATCTGCTTCACCTCCTGGTCCTGCTCCAACCGACCTTGATCTACCCATAGCTATTCAGAAAGGTACTCATACTTGTACTCATCCTATTTCTTACTTTGTTACTTATAATGCCTTATCACCAGCCTCCAAGTCTTTTGTTGCCACATTAGATTCTATCACTATTCCTTTATCGGTATCTGAGGCATTGACTTAGCCTAGTTGGCAAGAAGCAATGAAAGAAGAAATGTTGGCTCTTGAATAGAACCATACATGGGATTTGGTTCCTCTTCCGTATGACAAGAAAGCTATTGGGTGTAAATGGGTTTTCTCAGTCAAGATGAACCCAAATAACACTATTGCTCGGTTGAAAGCATGCCTAGTAGCAAAAGGGTATGCTCATACATATGGCATAGACTACTTTGGTACTTTCTCTCCTGTTTCCAAACTTACATCAGTTCAATTGTGTATCTCATTAGCTACAACTTATGATTGGGTTCTTCATCAACTTGATGTGAAAAATGCTTTCCTAAATGGTAATTTTCATGAAGAAGTTTACATGGAGCAACCACCAGGGTTTCTTGCTCAGGGGGAGTCAAATGTGTAAGTTATAGAAATCCTTGTATGTCTAAAGCAATCCCCTCGTGCTTGGTTTGGACACTTCAGTACTACAGTAATTGAATTTGGCTTACATCGAAGTGCCTATGACCACTCGGTTTTCTTCTCTACATCAAGTTCTGGATGTATTCTGTTGATTGTGTATGTTGATGATATTGTAATAATTGGTAATGATACAAGTCAAAATTCAGAACTGAAAGCATACCTTGGTACGTGTTTTCAAACAAAGGATCTTGGGGTTTTGAAATACTTCTTGGGAATAGAAGTTTCGCGTAGCAGAAAGGAGATTTACTTATCCCAGAGGAAATACTTCCTAGATGTTTTAAATGATGCTGGTTTGATTGAGGCTAAACCTTGTGATGCCCCTATGATACCAAATGTGAAATTAAAACCCGGTGATGGTGAATTACTTTAGAAAATCGAGATATATAAAAGAAGTGTTGGAAAGCTGAACTATTTAACTATTACCCGGCCTGATATTTCCTTTCCAGTTATGGTCAGTCAGTTCTTGTCCTCTCCTAGAACTTCATATTGGGATGTGGTATGTCATATCTTGCGATACTTGAAGGGTTCTCCAAGTCGAAGATTGTTGTATCAAAACCATGGTCACCATATTGTAGAGGGATATACTGATGTAGATTATGTCGAGGATCTTGCTGATCGACATTCTACCACTAGTTACTGTGTGTTTCTCGGAGAAACTCTTATCTCTACAAAGTGTTGTATCTCGATAGAGTGCAGAGTCAGAATATCGAGCTATGGCACCAACTACATATAAACTTGTTTGGCTTTGCATTTGAATGGTGAACATGGGTTTCCTCAGACAAAACCGATGAGACTATGGTGTAATAATGAGGCAGCCATATATATTGCAAATAATCTCATCTTCAATGAAAGAACCAAACATATTGAGATTGATTGTCATTTTACTCAGGAGAAACTAGAAGAAGGAATTATCTGTACCCCTACATATCAAAACAGGTCATCAATTAGCAGATGTGTCCACCAAAGCCCTACCAGGAACACGTATCAACTATATCTGTAACAAGCTGGACATGATCAATATCTATGCTCCAGCTTGAGAGGAGTGTAAATATATGTAGCATAAATTAGGAGATTACATTATGTATAGCATTAATTAGGAGATAAATTAGGGGATTACATAATTAATGTATTTACCATACTTAGCAAACTAGACTTTTATATATAGAGGTATTTACCACATTGATCAATACATATGAATTCTCTCATTCTATTCTTACATTCTCTCATTCTATTCTTACAGATGCATCCCCCTGATATTTAGAAAACTGATTTTGAAACCCTTGAAGGGCACTACGAATTTATAGTTATGCCCTTTGATCTTACAAACAGCCCCTTCTACCTTTCAATCTTTGATGAATGAGGTTTTTAAAACTTATCTAGGGAGTTTTATGCTAGTGTTCTTCGAAGATATTTTGGTGTTTAGCTGAGATATATAGGCTCATATTAAACACCTAAGGGCGGTTTTTAAAAATTTATAAGAATCAGCTATATTCAAAGAAGAGCACGTATCTCTTTGGAGTGAAGCAGGTTGAGTATCTTGGCCATGTAATTAATAGAAGAGGGGTGTCTACGGATTCTAGGAAGATGTCTACAATTCCAAGAATGTTAGAAAGTGAAGAAGCTTCTTAGGATTGACTGGATATTACAAGAGATTCATAAGGCATTATTGGTTTTTTTGGAAGCAAATATTAAATTGAAAAGGAGGAATTCTGAACTCAAACTTGAATTTTATTAAGTTAATTAATTTGGAACAAATATGACTGTTTATAGAGACTAATAATTAACCGAAAATCACTCAAAAAATCTCAAAAACTTCGATCCTAATTAACTAAAAGTTGACCAATTAAAACCCCTAATAACTAGCTAATCTAAGAACAATAAAATCTTAAATATGAAACATTTATTTTTAATCATTATTTCAACATTCCCTCTTGATTCAAAATAAATTTTATTATGCTTGATGATGTACTTCCCATCACCTCACCTTTGGAGCACTTCTCTCCCGATTTTCCTCTTGGTGCATATCTCATCAAATTAAAACAACATTTCTTCTTCTTGAGTAGCTTGTGTCAAATTAGTTTGTGTCAAATTAACACTTTCTTCAGTC
>CAOJCR010162558.1:0-10628 GCA_948330485.1 Euphorbia neoarborescens | reverse complement strand
TGCTGAAGGGTGCCTTGGTCATTTTGCCTTTTAAACAAGACTCACATGTATCGATTGACCATAAGTCAAGCATACCTAATTCTCAGCTTCTATGGAGTTTAGTAATGTGTTTCTCATTTACATGACCTAAAGGACAGTGCCAAATCATAGCGGGATTCAGATCGCTTGATTTAATCCTTTTAGTATTAATCTTATAAGAGAGATTATTAGGTTCTAAATCAAGCACCTAATTCCCATTGGATAATGTACCAATCCCAAAAATAATATCATCAAACATTAAAGTAAACTTTCCATGTCCAATATTAAAATGAAAGCCTACTGAATCCAATCTAGAAACTGTAATTATATTCTTATAAATCGCCGGTACATAATAGCAGTCTCTGAGATAAAGAACCAATCCACTGGGCATATTCAAAGTGTAATTTCCAACCTCAAGAGCATGGACTCTTGCCCCATTCCTGACTCAAAGATCCACTTTGCCATAGTCCAGATGCATTCTATTTCTTAGTCCATACACATTGCAAAAAATTTGAAAACCGCATCCTGTGTCAATGACCCAAGATGTAGAAACAACAAGGTTAATCTCAATAACAAAAATACCTGAAGTGCTCCCTTGAGCCTTCTTCTGCTGCCCTGAGCTTGGGACAGACATTCTTCTAGTGACCCTTCTCTGCATCTGTGACAAATGTGCAAAGGTGAAACCTGGGTCTTAGGGTGAACTGTCTTCTTGGCCTTGCCCTTGACTTTTCTTTCCTTGGATTTAGCCTTAGCTTTCCACTTTCCCTTCCCGATAGGGTGGTTACCCTTATTTACTAGTAACACTTCTGGATTCTTCTTGATCGATTGCTTTGCTAGCTTTAACATACCTTGAAGCTCCGGAATGGTCTTCTCCATCCCTTGCATATTATAGTTTAGGATGAATTGATCAAAAGTTTCAGGAAGGGATCCAAGTATGATGCCAAGTGCTAACCCTTGCGTGATTGGCGTGCCTAAATGAGCTAATGTATCTACATAGCCCCTCTTCTATAGTATATGAGTACTAACAGATGATCCAGTAGCCATCTTGCAAAAACACAGTTTCTTCACTGTCAAGTGCCACTCTTTTCTAGCATGATCCTAATACATCATATTGAAGGTATCCATGATCACATAGGCATGCTCCTCTATGAACTGTTTTTGCAGCTTTGAGGTCATAGTACCAAACAGTAAGATCGTAACATCATGATCATCATGCACATATTGATTATAGAGTTCTAGCTGTGTAGCTGTCACTCCATGATCAGATGGGACCTCAGTCGGTAATGGCCTATCTAGGATATACTCCTTCACTTCTTACATTAGAACTATCCTTAAGTTCCTAGACCAGTAAAATAAGTTGTTCCCAAAAAGTTGCTCCTTTTCCAAAATAGATTGGAGGGTAAGTGTGTTGTTTGTAGCCATTTTAATAGAAAATCTTTATCAAACTTTGAAAAACAACCATAGAGAAAGAAAGTAAACAAAAGTTAAATAAAGGTCTTAAAACCAAAAACGTTAATTAATCCAATTTTAATGTTTGTTAGAGATTTAATTTGGCTGATTTGACTAGGAGCCTCAATAACACGATAATGGCACAAGCAGAGCTTGTTATGTAAAACCAATAAAGATTATTAGGTAGGATTAACAACCCAATCCATACACTATGGACTCTTGGTTTGAAAGGTTCATGGCACATTTACTTTCTGCGCTCGGGCCACGACTATCACTAGCAACCTGTAGGGTCAAAAACCATAATTCACTCTATTTCCATATAAAAACAATGAATATGTTTATCTTAGCCAATTATGATGTGGTTGGCTGAGCTCTATCCATATGATAATTCCCTCTAAGAAAATACCCATTATTTGATATTCAATTACCTCACATATAACAAGCTCAATTCAAGTAGTTGGCTGAGCACTGTCTACTTGAACTATCTGATATAGGTTGAGCCTGTGAATTTGGAAAGCACTTATGAGGTACCCCGTATTTCAATTTAGGATTCATTTTAATCAAAATGTAAATGGCTTAGCATACATAATTGTGGATTTTGGAACATGCTTTGGAAAACTATTTAACCATTCAAACATGCATAATATACATCATGCAAAATGCAAGGTGATCTATACGCCGGTGATACAAAACTAATGAACAACTAATAGCTAACCATTACAATTCTTCATTATCCTTGGCTCGCATTTTATTCGTGCTCACAATCTACTTCCTCTCCTTCGGCTTGCTCCACGGGCTCCCACTATTTTGGCCAATGATATAATACTCATTACTAACCAACAACTAAGCTAAGTAATTAAAATTAAATTACATCAAAATAACACCACACATGGTCTATTTACCAAAATAAAAAAAAATACAATCAAACTTTGTAACGGCCCATGGAAACCTAAATCACCCAAATACAAACAATGTACATGTCATGTATTTTCATACATATCGTGATGCATGTCAAAGGCAAATAAATCCAAACATACCAATTTTAAATTATGTCTAGCCATTAAAGTGACAGTCACCAATCTTAACCATTATGGTATATTCCAATTTAACGACCCGTTGAATAACATTTAATGCTCCTACTCAAATTAAGAATTACATAACCCTAAAAATATAGTCATGCAATCACAACTCGTGCTATGGGATATTGGAGAAACCGTCGAGCCATATTCAATAATATATGACCATATAAAATTAAATTTTCATTAATCATACCAAAAACATTTTATACACAATTATAATTAATAACAGTAATTATTATGTGCCATGGACCAATCAGATCGAATTAACTCGTAAAACTCAAAATTGGATTGGATCGAATGTCCGAAATCACCCGAGACCCAAGCCCCAATGGTCGCTGGCTGCCATATGGTGGCAGCCTCGCCCGTGGCCTACTGCGGTTGCCAGTAGTAGCCCGTAGCCCCCTGCGCAGCTGCCTGCTGCCCACAGGCAGGCCACAGCTCGCTGCAGGGCACTGCCCATGTGACGACCCTACTTTTGAAACATGCATTGGCGGAAATAATGCACAAAGTATGGTCATTAAACAACCAAAAAGCGGAATTTTTTTTTTGAAAACTTTAAAACTAAAATGGCAAAGTAAAACCCTTCAAATAAAACAACAAAAATAATTAAAAAATTAGCTTTTACATAAAATCCAAACTATTAATCAAACTAAACAAAATTCATTCTAAGCAAGGCCTAACAAAACTCTCTCGAAATCACACAAGCATTCCCCATATAGCAGTCAAGCTTCACCCGCATTATCTGAAAAATAAATGCCACTGAGTGACAATTAACTATACAAACCATACAGATAAGTTCAAAAATGAATTGAAAATGAATGACCAGGAAGTAAACATTATTTAAGAAAACGTGTGATGTACAACCAAAGATTGAGAAAAGATAGGTAAAATCAAGTAAGAATTCCAAACTCATAAAACCAAATAGAATAATATCAACATCAATAACTCCCATTCAATCGACAAATTTGCATTGGCACAAATGCTTGGGGAAAAAACCGAAGTCCCCACCCTTGGTGGAAAAACCGATGCCATCAAATATCGAACAATAACAATGTCTAAGTATGGCCAATACTCTCCTATTCATGGAGGAAAATATCGAAGTCCCCTATCAAATGAGAACGACAACACCACCTACAAGGAAAAACCGAAGCCAAGTAGGTCCATCATTAACAAAGGAAAATACCGAAGTCCCCTGTCTAATAAAGAGGTCAATCAACAAATCAAAGGGTATGCTGTCCAATTGTCGAGAAAAATCGAAGCCCGACAATTACCAATGTCAACCATCAACAAAATGTGAGCTAATAATGCTAATTCAAACCAAACATTCTTAGGAGTTCAAAATCAAAAACAATAAATCAACCAAATCCAACATCCTTAAGGAACCACTATGGACTTACCCTTAAGAACTCACAAGCAATAATGACCAATTCATCGAAATCAACTCAAAGAATAAGTCTTCTAAAACCAAAACTTAATATGTGGTTTTAAATCAAATCAAAGTTCAAACCCATTCACATCGTAACAATTTCCATATGAACTAGGTGTAATCAAACATCCTTGTAATGTAATAATTTGTACTGAAGGGAGAACATAGAGACAACTAATCATGAGATAAATCGGGTTTAAAACTCAAAAAGATAGCAAAAGTCACCCCGGCGATAAAAAGTTGTGCTGGTGACAGAGGGAGAAAAACAGCAAAAGTCACCCCGATGACAAATGTCGTGCCGGCGATAGAGGCTCCAAGCCTCACCGAACGCATATAGTCGTGCTGGCGACTCCAAAGTCGCGCCGGCGACAAAAAGCCCAAAAACTGCAGTTTTCAATTTTCTTAACAACACAACATTCACTGAAACTGACAAACCCATATGAAACGAATTGAAAACCATAAGTTAAACCATCAAAGGACTGAATTTCCCAAAACATAAGAAATAAATTTTGGTTTATATTCAAAAGCCAAAACAACTAACATAATCAATCATAAACTTAGAGTACTTAAATCAATACCTAAACCAATACGAAACCAACTCATAAGTCAATATGAAACTGAAACATAAATCATTCATTATAGCCTTAACCTAATCATGCATCTCCGATTCCAATTCTGAAAATAAATGTAGGGTAAGTTTAGTTACCTCGAATAGAGAAAATAAAATCTTAGAGCAGAGAATTCCAAGAATACGAAAGGTAGAAATGCCCACAGAGATTGGTTCCAATAAAAAAATAGATTGATAATACCCTCCACAATGGTTGATTAACACACTAGCAAACATAAGAATCGATCAACATCTACTCCATGGTAGGAATAACCCGATAGAACAAAGATTTAAGGAAAAAGGTTACCTCGATGAAGAAAAGAGTAGATTTCCAAACATTAAAAGAAAATTCAAATAGAGGAGAAAGAACTAAAGGTCTGAGGTGAAACAGAAGAGCCGAAACACTCAAGAATAACCCTCCAAGAATTGCCCCTCTCTCTTTTTCCTATATGATGGCCGAAATTTTCAATTGGGAGAAGAGGGAAGGGATTATGATACTTAAATAAGGAAAAGAGGAGATTAGGGTTTTAATGATGGGCTTAGCAAAAAAAAATTAATTAAGGATTATGGGCCTGAATTTCCGAAAACATGGGCTACAAAGGAATAAATGAAGCTGGAAAAGGGTTTGGGTTAAAGCCCAAAGTGAGAAATAAGAAAATAACTCATCTCGTAAACAGCCATGAAACCTTAAAAATAATTAAAGAACATCTAACATTAACCCACATAATATCGAAATTTTAAAACATTAAAAAAAACATAGGAAAAAGTCATAAATAAAAATTCGACGTGTTACAACCCATCCCTCTTATAAAAAGTTTCATCCTTCAAACTTAAGAACAAAAGATGAAAACAAAAAGGCAAAAACAAAACATAAAGATAAGCATTCCATAATCAAGTTCATACACTGTCAAACAATTCGGGATATTTATGTCGCTTCGATTCTTCCGTTGCCCAAGTAGCTTCTTCGAACCTCTGACTGTGCCATAAAATATTCACCAAAGGTACTTCCTTTCTTCGAAGGACATGTACTTGTCGATCAAGAATCTGGACAGGTTTCTCTTCATAAGAAAGGTTGGGTTCAACTTCAACAGAATCCACAGCTATGATATGCGACATATCACTGATATAACGCTGTAGTTGCGACACATGGAAAATATTATGCAACTTTGCCAACTCGGGCGGTAGAGCCAAATGGTACGCAACTTCCCCAATCCTCTCAAGCACTTCATAAGGTCCAACATACTTTGGGCTTAGCTTGCCCTTCTTACCAAACCTTATCACCCCTATCATAGGTGATTCCTTTAAAAGAACCTTATCCCCAATCTCAAATGCAATTAGCCTTCTCTTAAGATCAGTATAGGACTTCTGACGGTCCTGAGAAGCTTTCATCCTTGCCTGGATCACTCTAACCTTCTCAACTATTTCCTGAATTAGGTCGGAACCCAAAACTAAAGCATCGCTGATGTTGTTCCAACAAGTCAAACTACGACACTTCCTCTCATACAAAGCTTCATATGGAGACATCTAGATGCTAGCATGATAACTGTTGTTGTAGGAGAACTCAATCAGGCTCAGTGACTTAACCCATGACCTCTGAAACTTTAATGCACAAGCATGGAGCATATCCTTCAAGGTCTGAATAGTCCCCTCAGTCTATCCGTCGGTAGAGGCATGAAAAGTAGTGCTCACCTTCAGTCTTCTACCAAATGCTTCTAGTAGAGCGGTCCAAAAGTGAGATATGAACCACGGATCACGATCAGACACTATCTCCTTGGGTATACCATGCAGCCGAATAATCTCATTGGTGTAGTCTTCAGCCATCTGTTCTATAGGCCAAGTCCTTTTCATCGGAATGAACCTTGCAACCTTGGTCAATCTATCTATGATAACCCAAACAACATCTAATCCACCAACAGTCCTCGAGAGTCGCATCACAAAATCTATAGAAATTGAGTCAAACTTCTAAGCAGGAATTGGTAAATGTTGTAGCAAACCATCCGATCTCTGATGCTTAATCTTCACCTTCTGACAGGTTAAACACTTAGCCACAAATTCTGTGACCCCTTTTTCATCTTAGGCCATCAAAAATGAACTTTGAGATCCTTGTACAGCTTAGAACCTCCAAGATGCACAAAGTATGGTGTGTTATGAGCTTCACTCAAAATCTGATACTTTAAAAATGGATCATCAGATACACACCAATGCCCTTTAAACTTCATACCGGCATTTCCTAAAATCTCAAAATCGACTGCACAACCCTGAGCCTTAGTAGCTCGAATCTTCTGAAGTGTAGGATTATCCTTCTTCTTCTCTCTTAACTCTGCATACAAAACAGGTTCGATGCTCATAGCATTCACCCGAGCACAAACACTACCTCTCGGTACCACCTTAATATCAAGCTTGCAAAACTCTTCACAAAGGTCTTCAAGAAGAACCCTCATAAAGTTCACAGAATGACTGCTCTTCTGACTCAAAGCATCTTCTACTCTGTTGGCTTTCCCTTTCTTCTATTCCAGGGTTAGATCATAATCTTTTATCAGCTCGAGCAAATGCCTTTGGCACATATTCAGTGCCTTCTGAGTGAAAATGTATTTGAGGCTCTTGTGATCAGTATAGATCTTGCAAGGAACCCCATATAAGTAATATCGCCAAATCTTCAAAGAAAAAACCACGGCATCTAACTCTAAATCATGCATTGGGTAGTTCTTCTCATGAACCTTCAGCTGTCGAGAAGCATAAGCAATTACCCTACCTTGCTGCATAAGCACGCAACCAAGGCCATTCTTTGATGCATCACTGTATACTTCATATTCCATTCCTTCAGTCAGTAAAGCCAAAACCGGAGAAGAAGTAAGTTTCTCCTTCAACAGCTGGAAAGCTTTCTCACAATCATCTGACAACTTGAACTTACAGTCCTTCTTCAAAAGTCTCGTCAATGGTTGAGCAATTATAGAAAAGTTATGCATAAACCGCCAATAATACCCAGCCAGCCCAAGAAAACTCCGTACCTCAGTCACATTGGTAGGGCTAGACCACTCAACTATAGCCTTGATGTTGGCCGGATCTACCATTACACCTTCCTTGCTTACGACCAAGAAAAGCAACCTCCCTGAGCTAGAATTCACACTTGGAAAACTTTGTGAACCATCTTTATTTTCTTAAAATATCCAGCACCAACCTCAAATGATTAGCATGTTCCTCTTCCTCCTTTGAATACATAAGGATGTCATCAAAAACAACAACATAATCATCAAGACGTTCATGGAAAGATCGGTTCATCTGATCCATAAACACAGCAGGAGCATTAGTTAAACCAAAGAGCATAGCTTCAAACTCATAATGCCTATATCTCGTGAGAAAAAATATCTTCAAAATATCATCTTTCTTCACAGGGATCTGATGATAGCCAGTTCGATGATCAATCTTTGAAAAGAGACCAGCGCCCTTCAACTGGTCAAAGAGATCTTCTAATCTCGATAAGGGGTACTTGTTCTTGCTGGTCACCTTATTCAGCTTGTGGTAATCAATACAGAACCGCATACTACCACCCTTCTTCTTTACGAAGAGAACTGGAGCACCCCAATGTGAAACACTGGTCTGATGAAAACCTTATCAATTAGTTCTTGCAGCTGAGATTTCAACTAAAGCATCTCCGAGGGTGCCATCTGATAAGGTGCTTTAGAAATCGGAGCAGTACCTGGTATTAAATCAATAGCAAACTCCATATCTCTCCCAGGTGGAATTCCAGACAACTCATCCGGGAACACATCGGGATATTCTCGAACAATAGGAATATCCTTAAACTTCGACTCTTCGGAGATATCCTTCACTCTACACAAGAACACCTCATCTCCCTTTTTCTACAGCTTCCTCATCTTTAAAGCTGAAATGATCTTCACAAAACCCTTCAACTTGATGTTGGAATAAGAGATTCTTCTTCCCTTACGGTTTCTCAACACCACCTTCTCATCTCTACAATGAAAAATAGCACGGTGCTTCTTCAACTAGTCTATGCCAAATATAACAACAAGCTCCTCCATAGGGAATTCCTTCAGCATCGCAGTCAACTCTACTCCTTCAATAATAACTGGGACATCTCGGAAGGAACTACTCTATAGGTTGAAGGATGATGATAATCAAATCGATCGAATACAAACAGGTTATTTGGGATAACTAAAGCGCGATTAGCAAGGGCGATAGTGGACTCCTCTAAGGCCAGAAATCTATATCGAGAAGACTCCTCTTGGGTGGAATCCCTTCTGGGAGGCATTCTTAAATAGCGATTCAGTTTAGATACACACATAGCAATCATATAATAAAATATTTAAAACAAACCGTCCCAATTCTGCCTACCCAGCTCTCACTCTAAGGTCAAAGTCTCTACTCCTAATTCCAGATTTGGTTTCAAGTGACTTACTCTAGTAAGCTTCGAAACCAACCGGCTCTGATACCAACTGTGATGGCCCTACTTTTGAAACATGCATTGGTAAAAACAATGCACAAAGTATTGTCATCAAACAACAAAAAGCAAAATTTTTTTTTTGAGAACTTCAAAAATAAAATGATAAGGCAAAATTATAACATACCGATCCGAGAGTTACAAGTTTATATGGTACGGATGTCGATTCAAGTGTTGAAACCGAGAATTGAGGTTTTTGGAATTGATCCTTGAAGAATTTTAGTATGAATTTATAAAAATTTTAATTGAGTTTTGGATATTGATTTTTAGTTTGGATGTTATATTTGATGTTTGGAGTTAATTTTATGGATAACTAAGGCATTTTGGACTAGCGAAATGCTATCTCGAGTTATCTCGGATTTTGATTGAGGTTAGAATCGAGTTTGGGAAGTTTTAGAAATTAAAATTAAGTTTCAGAGTTGCAATACAGCGTGTTGGTATAGTCGACACGGCGTGTTGAGTTTTAAAATTCGAATTCTGGAGTTGGATGATGAGCACGACGTGTTGGATTCATAACCCGACGTGCTGAGCTTTAAAACACGGCGTGTTATGTGAATAACTCGGCGTGTTTCTTGGTCTGATCAAAATTTCACGAAATTCTTAAGGAACACGGCGTGTTGCACTCCATTACACGACGTGTTATGCAGAAAAATCAGAATTCTCTAGAATTTTCAATAGATTTTCATTAGATATTTTATTATTAATATAAAAGGGTTTTAAATTTTGGATTTTTGGAGGAAAAGCCCGTCCTTCTCTCCCTCTTTTCCCCTTTTCCTTCATTTTTCTTTGATTTCTTTGCTTCTCTTTTCTTTGTATTTTTGCTTTTCATTGAATCTTTGATTTGAAAACATAAAGTATATGGTATGTTGAGCTTGCTTTGGTGATGGATTTGAGTCGGGTATGGTTTCGGGCTCCTCAGTGGATTGATTTCAATTAAAATTGTAAGTGGTTATTAACGCTTTTATATTGTTTTATTGTTGTTTATAATATGTTTTAAGGTTTTAGGGTTGATTTTAATATTAAAGTTAAGTTGGTTTAGATATGAGTTTTATATTGAATTAAGGTTTGAGCTTGGTTTTATAATTGTTATGTTTTTGTTAAGGGGTTTATGATATTGTTTTGATTATATTACACAAGATTATGTTGTGTTTTAAGGTTATTATGAAGTTTTGGTTTTATGAGTTTAGTATTGATTTGTGTTTGAAGGAGTTTTTGTATTGATCTTTGAGTGTGAAATATTATGTGATGGATTTGAATATTGTGCGAAAATGCTTGGTTTTATTATAATTATTGATTTTGTATAAAGAATTGGATATTGATTATTGATTGAGTTTTGATATTTGGAATTCGTTGTTGAATTCAGAAAGTGGAGCTTAGTGCTCGGTTTGATAGTATTTTGAAAAAATGAGTTGATTTTGAATTTGATTATTGAGTTGAGCTATGAGGCTTGGTGATTTATGGATTGTGGATATTGGTTTTGGAGAATAAGAACTTTGTGTTCAATTCTCAAATATTGATTAGTGATCCATCCTATGAATCCGGTGTGAAGACCTGTGTATATGGCTGTTAAGACCATATTTGTTTACAGGC
>CAOJCR010160693.1:0-10734 GCA_948330485.1 Euphorbia neoarborescens | reverse complement strand
TATTCTATTTAAAGCTTAAATTTCTTCTAATGTTTATATTTCCTGAATTGACTATGCCGTTTAATTCTCTTCGCATAATATTTCAACTGAAATTAAACCAAATTTTATGAATCAGAGGAATTGGATGAATCGGTACTGAATAGAATCAGATGAATCGATACCGAATCGGTAGTGAATCGTAAGATTTAAGGATAAAACGATTCACCCTATAGATTCGTATCGAAAACCTTGCAAATCGTATCGAATCGTACGATTCGAATCGTGAATCGTACGATTTTAATAACTATGCGTTTAACTATTCTATAACAAAAGGGAAATGCCAAAAAACTTTACTATACATCGGAAATACGTGCTCCTGTACCGTTGGATGTATGACACGTAAGCAAATATGATGGTATTTATTTACGTGTCATATATTCAACAGTACGGATCACATACTCCCGGTGTATAGTAAAAATTCTCGAGAAATGCTTGTATGGTTGGCTCGTACAGAAGTACCGGTTTCCTTATTTCTCAATTTCCAATCAATTCATAAACCAAAATAAAAGCATATCAACACAAACCTGCTGGCTTCAATCAGGGGTAGGTGATCATTTTGAGGCTTTTCTATCACATTCTGCACCTTCACATCCAAATAACAAGCTCTATTAGTATAACAATGGATTGCATTCCAACCAGAATATCTGTCACTTAACTTTCAATTTTCCTAGGCACCTTAACATCATATAGTTCTAGATCCAACTTGAGGAAGAAAGTAAGAACAATGATCGAGTATAGACATTCATTTCCCCAAAACGAAAATCACTCGTTTGAAGGCTCATAGTAAACACTTAGACAAGTGCTACTGACTTGAAAAGTGGTTTTAATTCTTAACAGAGTAGAACCAGTGTTGTTAAAAGGCGCTCAAGCGAGGTGAGGCGCTGCCTAGGCCAGCGCCTGAGGTAGAAATGAGGCGCCAAAGGCATTGCCTCGGTGCTAAAAGAGAAACAGAGAGTTTTTTTGGAACATTGAGAGTTTTTTTTGGAATACAAAGTTTTTTTTGGGAATACAAAATTTTTTGGAAAACAGAGTTTTTCTGGAATATAAAGACTTTTTTTGGAATACAGATCCTTTTTTTTTTTTGGAAATTGGAAAGAGAAATAAAGATAAGAGAAATCGGAAGAAAAATTAGAGGTTCCTCTCTAAAGAAAAGAGAGACATGTATTCACAAAAACATATTATTTATTTATTTTTTTTTTCAAATAGCGACTCGCTTCACTCGGTCGAGTGCCTAAGTGGCGCCTCGCACCTTGGACAATTTAGGACGTTAGTGCCTCAAAGGCGCCTAGCGCTTTTAATAACACTAAGTAGAACACCTATATTAGCAGTCAATCATATATCTAACTGGACGGGACAGATAAAAACAAGTTAGAATCAGAATGCATAATAATGTCAAAAAAATATAAAAAAATCTTACTTTTGACAATAATTCTTGGCTCTCTGGCGGTTGTTTTTCCAAACTTTGTGGCAAAATTACTGTAAGCAGCTCAGGCTTCTCAGCTCTCAGAGCACCTCTTATAACAGCTGCATTAGTCCCAGACGCACCTGATGTATAAATGTGATTTTTCTGGGGGGAAAAAGATTGAGCAAATTCAGAAATTGAAGGATAGAAGTGCCTAGCTATGAAGCACGGACACGTGACACGGAAGCGGACACGAATACAGACACGGCATTTTTCAAAAATATGGGAAACAAACACAACAGGGACATTTAAAAAAAATTATATATATATATATATATATATATATATATTTCATTACAATAAGAATTATCTCAGTTATTAAAATGACAGAGTAACAAGTTAAAAAAAAAAAAAACCTAATCTAAAATACTTTTTGTTGAATCAAATCTCGTCTCTTCTCCATCAACTAAAACCATGAGTTAAATTCCGGTTCATCAAGGGATAAATTAGCAATCTCAAGAATTCCTGAGCTATCTATTTGTTCAAATTTAATATCTCACATCTTTGTCTCTCCTTTCTCGTACTGTTGTGCCTGTCGCGAAAGAAGACACAAATTAGTGTGAACAAATACTAGTTCCTATGCACGCTTAGAAGTAATTTGTGTCCCCAACGTGTTCCCTTAAAAAAAATATGGGGACACGTTTTTGCTGTGCCGGACACGTGTCACCAAGTTTCCTATGTCCCTAGAGTGTTTGACGCGAATACGTTGACCTCCAAGAAGTGTCCGTACTTCATAGTGAATTTACATCTTGAGACAGCGTTGAGGAGAAACTCGACACGCTTTAAACAAGTAATCACAGGCCATATCGAAAAATAATACGCGTTGGACTAGTGTTTATGAATCTTACAGTTATAACCAACGCATAACTAAGAATCTCAATGAGCTCTTGATGCATGAACCCCATATTCCGAGTTCCAAAAAAGCCAATAGATCTAGGGCCTTGCTGCTGAATGGCCAGGAGTTCCTACAAAAACATGTAGATCTGTAAAACACAATATTGAAGGGATTACACCATAGATATTAAAATCGTACGATTCACGATTCGATACGATTTGCAAGGTTTTCGATACGAATCTATAGGGTGAATCGTTTTATCCTTGAATCTTACGATTCATCCGATTCGATTCAGTACCGATTCATCCGATTCCTCTGATTCATAAAATTTTATTTTATTAAACCTATGAATTATAATATATATTTTATTTTGGTAATATTGTGAATTTAAAGTGAATCTTACGATTCGGTTCGATTCTCGATTCCCGATACATAAAATTTGGATTTCGATTCACGAGTCGAATCTCGATTTAATAACTATGGATTACACAGTGTTATTGAATCGAAATTCGGCCCGTGTATCGAAATTCTAATTCTGTGTATTGGAAATCGAGAATCGAACCGAATCGCAAGATTCAGTTCAATTTCATAATATTACCAAAATAAAATATATCTTATAATTCATAGGTTTAATAGAAATTTTAAATAGTAAATCTCACAAATAATTGTGTTCTCTAACTTTTTATTTCAATTTTTCCAGTATGATATGTTGAATTGCTTTATTTTTTATTTTGCTTAGAAATACAATGCAACGTAAATTCTTTATACTGTTGAATGGGAAACTAACTAATTAACATTGATGTCTTAATGAGTAGAAAAATTCTATTTTTCGGTTATTTGTTTCTCATTAACGATAATTATTTTTTACTCTGTTTCCTAAATGAACGCTTTTTTTTTTTTTTTTATAAAAATGTTGTAATTAAAATTTAAATTTTTTCTAATTTTCATATTTCCTGAATTGACTATACCGATTAACTCTTCTCATATAATAATCCAACTGAAATTGAGCCAAATTTTATGAACCGGAAGAATCGGATGAATCGGTGCTGAATCGATATGAAATCGGTGGTGAATTGTTCGATTCAAGGATAAACCGATTCATTTTATAAATTCGCATAGAAAACCTTGCGAATCGCATCGAATCGTACAAATCGTGAATCTTACCATTTTGATAACTATGGGATTACATATTTATCAATAATTAACCAAATATACTTTCTAAAAGCAAGTGTTCAAAAGATTCTAGTTACAGTAACATGGACTAACTTAAAGGCCAAATGTCAAATAATTCTAGTCCTATGATGATCTCATTCCTAAAATATAAATTCAACCAAAATTAATGTGATAATTTGTAGTTTATAAAATATTCTAAAGCAGCAGAAATCACTTCTTTGTACAAGATTAGTACTAATCGAGTTTGTTTGACTGTTCTGAACTATTACAAAACCAAGGTAGTTAAAGACGCTCGCCTTGTCGCCTAGGTGACCAGGCGAGACGCCATTTTTGGCTTACGCCATGCTGTGACTAAAGCGCAGCGCCTTCAATCGGGCAAGCGGTGATGCGCTGCGCTTTAGGCGAGGCGCAAGGTATACTAATCAATGCTGGCACTTAAATCAATGAAAGCCTCACTGGATATCTAAATTAAACTATTACAAGTAATTTAAATTGATTTGAACTCTTAGTCTACGTCAACCTTGATTAATTAAAAGACTAGCCAAGACTGGGCTGCCAACTCACTATTAAACTCTACTAAAAGCATTTGATGATTTTAGTGATTGGTAACTTATGGGATTAAAATTATGAATTAAAATAAGTTTTATACTTTAAATTGCATTTGTGTACTTAAGTTAAGGTTGTGTTATATTATTTTGTGTTTTGAACTTTCAATATTTACTTAGTTTATTATAAATTATGCATAAGATTTGTAATTTTATTTTTTTAGAAATCCGAGAGTCTCACTTTGCTCGGGCCATCGCCTAATTGTCGCCTTGGGCCTAAGACTATATATAATTGTGTCGCCTTAAGTGCACCTAGCGCCTTTAATTCCTTGTACAAAATCCGAAGAAAATATGCAATAAAGGATCAAATACCTGTAGATAGTCTACATCAGGAACGGGCTTATACTCTGTGACCACTGTTGTGCTTGATCCTTCTGTGAGGGACTGGAGTTGGGTAGGAATCGAGCTCGGTGTGTCTGTATCTTCATCGGGACTGAACATAGACGCCATACTCTCTTGTTCAGCTTTCCAAGAATCCATGTCTTCATCTCTTCTCATACATCCACAAAGCCACTATTGCCAGTACATAAAAAGAGAGGACCTGGTAGTAAATCATTAGTGAAAACCAACTGAACATAAAGAATGGCAACCATAAAACCATAGCTTGCATATGCTTCGATTCGAGCCCTCAACAGATGTCTTAAAATATTGTCTTTTTTATCAGGCAAGCTTATGGGAAGCCTGAGTTTTCTTGAGCAGGGCTACTAAGAGTGAAACACAAAGATGCACAAAACCCAAAGGAAGAGTCAATGCATAGGCAGCTACACTACAAATATCGACTCAACCCCGCAAAAGATTATGTCATAGCAATTTGCACTATTAGGACTGTGCAATATAACATATGCATGAAACTATATGTTGTAAAAGATTGTTGAAAATGTTAGGAGACACAAATTAATGGATATAATAAACACCATGTAAGTTTAGCTGATGATAATAATAGATATGCCAGAGACTTCTAAGACAAATAATCAAAGTTTTCTTCAAGCAGAAAGACAAGGAAAATAAAATCTCACCTATACCAAAGACCTACAAATAATATACACCAATGTTATATAATCACAAGGAAGTTCAGACATTTTCATAATTCAAAAACAAGAAAGAAAAACCAAGAAGATCCATTGTCTACAAAAAAAGAACAATCACATATAGTGCCAGTTTGGGATTGCTGTCGCACTGTATTCGGTCTGCTTTTCCAAAAAGTATCATTGGAAAAATAGGTTCAAACAGTGTGATATCAATTCCAAACTAACCCTAATTAAAACTTTTCTGTGACAGCTTTCCACAACCTCAAAGCTACAACTTTTTGGAAATTTGAAAAAGCTTGTATATACTAGTTTTTTTTCTAAAGGCAGCTTTTGGGGCTACAAAAAGCAGCTTAAACTGGCCCATAATGTTAAAGTTCATTGTTTTCTTGCACACAAATGTCCTTTATGCTTGTTCCAAGATACACACATTGCAAAAGCAAAGACAATGGAAGTCCTCAAATTACACAAGTCCATCAACTTGGTGAAATTAGAATACAATAGTTAGAGGATATGAAGCATAGTTATTGAATTGAGATTCGACCCACGAATCGAAATTCTAATTTTGTATATCGAGAATCGATAATCGGACCGAATAATTGCAAGATTCGGTTCAATTTCATAATACTATCAAAATAAAATATATATTATAATTCATAGGTTTAATATCAATTTTAAATAAGTAATTTCACAAATAGTTGTGTTTTTTAACTTTTTGTTTCTATTTTTCTAATGTGATGCGTTG
The DNA here is from genome assembly GCA_948330485.1 of Euphorbia neoarborescens. NCBI lineage: Eukaryota > Viridiplantae > Streptophyta > Magnoliopsida > Malpighiales > Euphorbiaceae > Euphorbia > Euphorbia neoarborescens. Next base: position 4,850 of record CAOJCR010160693.1, on the reverse strand, counting down.
ATTTGCTTTATTTTTTACTTTGTTTAGGAATAGAATGCAATGTTAATTCTTTTTACAGTTAAATAAGAAACCAACTAATTAACGTTGATGTCTTAATGAGTAGAAAAGTTCTATTTTTCGGTTATTTATTTCTCATTAACTCTAATTTTTTTACTCTTAGCAAATAGGAAATATATTTCTCTAATTAACGTTTTTCTCGTTTAATACTGAACTCAAGCCTTAATCCCAAATTCATTTGGGGTCGGCCGCATGAATTCTTTGTCTCCATTCTGTACGATTTTGGATTTAGCTCCTCTGATATTTGTAAATATCGCAAATCATACTCAATAACTCTACTTCAAGTAAGACTAGACCTACCTCTATCTCTTTTACACACACCTACCCCTATGTTCTCAACTTTTCTAACCGGAGAATCTAAGGGCCTACGTCTAATATGTCCAAACCACCTTAAACGACATTCTCTCGTTTAATATCCTAAATAAACAGTTTTTTTTAATCTTCTAATTAAAGCTTAAAATTCTTCTGATATTTATATTTTCTGAATTGGCTATTTCGTTTAACTCTACTGGTATAAAAACCCAACTGAAATTAGCCAAATTTTATGAACCGGTGCCGAATCAGATGAATTGATACCGAATCGGTGGTGAACCGTTCAATTCAGGGATAAACTGATTCGCTCTATAAACTTGCATCGAAAACCTTACGAATCGCATTGAATCGTAATAGTATGATTCGAATGAATCGTGATTCGTACGATTTTGATAACTATAATATGAAGCTTGAAGGAGATCAAACAATCGAAATCTTTAACTTAAAATGACATGTATAAACCAATTATTCAATTGAATTACTTGAATTACGTGTTTCCACATCAATCAAAGTAATAATTTTCATTATGAAACAGAAGAATCATTGAAAACTGCATATGAATAGCAACAAAGACTGTAAAAGAAACCAAACCAGGATTCAAGCTCAACTCTAGCAGCCTTATCATCTCGAAAATTTTGGCCAAACAGATAATGGTTTTAAGAATCTCTACTCCACAGGAATTACAAAAAATCAAATTCAAAAAATGCACATCATCAAACAAAAATCAGAAGCCAAAAAATCAGCATCCCTCTATAAAAATCCTAAATTCTGTTAATAGCGCAAGCCATTAGGGATGCAAATAAGTACAATAAAACCCAATTACAAGCTAAAACCCTAAATTCAACAAACTATAAAATAAGAAAACCCCAACACTGAAACTCCAATACACAGCACAAAAAAACGGAGGAAAAGGGGATTTACCGTCGTTGTAGAGAGAGAAAGGGTGTTTCTGGAGGCAGGCAGAGAATGAGAGAAAATAGAGTTTCCATTTTTTAGGGATTTGGAAGGGAAATCTAAAGAATTGAAGGAAAATAGAGAGACAGAAGAGGAAGATGAAGTGGTTAACAAGAGCCTCATAGTAGCTAAGGCAAGGTGCATATCTTCCAATTGGAGTTACCCAATGCTCAAAAAGCCTGATTTATTTTCTGGGTAGCACTTAATTTTCCTCCCTTTTGCCGGAAAATAATCCTAGAGAGGATGTAGCAGAGAAACGTTTATCAGAAGAACATTCTTTGAGGATATCATAGAAGCAGAATCTGAGAAAAAAGGGCTCCTTTTGATTTTGGCACTTTTCATTTTCTTTTTATTTTATTTATATTTTAATTTAATTTTGACTTTTACAGAATCTAAACTAAAAGGGCTTTCGGACCAAAGTCGGACCCTAAATGACCCGAATAGGTATTTCTGTTTCTCGTTTAGTCGGTAGACCTATTCACGGTCCGAGACCCGGTAGCTCAGGTCCAGTTTCAATATTTTATGTTTGGATGTTAATTTTTAAATTAATTCAACCAAATATTACGATATTAAAATTATTATTTAAAAGTAAATAAATTATAAATATATTAATAAAAAATAAAATTTGTAAAAAAATATATGTGAATACCAGTGGAAGTAAATAAGAAAGATAATTAATAAAGTAATAATAATTATATTTTAATTTTATTTTAAAAATATCTCTGTAATTAATATGAAAATAATTAAATAATATTTATTATGTTTTCAATTAATATAGAAATAATTAAACAATTTTTAATGATTATATAAATTCTGATTTATGGAAATAATTAAATAATATTTATTGATTACATGAATTCTGATTTTTCTTTTATTCGGGCAATAAAATAAGTTATTGTAATTTATAAAGATTTAATGAATATTCTAACAGATACTATGTATTCATGATAGAAAAATAAATTTAAATATAATTATATTTTACAATAACCAGAATTTCATAAATTTTGTACAAAGAAAAATATATCTATAAGGAATATATAAAGATTACAAATAAAATCAAATGAGATTTGATAATCACAAAAATATAAAGGCAAAAATAACAATTAAAAAAATCAGAAAATAAATATTTTGCAAATTATTAGTTTTAATTATAATGGTTAATTTAATATCCACTTAAGTCATATATAATTCATTGTTTACATGTAAAGAATTAAAAAAAATGGAAGACATAGCAATTCTTTTACATCATGATAGAACATGAACAGACTACCACAAGTATAACCATTATTCTGTTATAGAAGTATTCATATCCACATAGTAATGATTAATCTAACTATATACCAAAAATAAACTACATAAAGATCACAAATCTTCAAGTAATAATACATATAATAATCCAACTATATATTATATATAATTTGAACTCCCTTTAAATAGATAAAAATTTCTTGAAATAATCTTATAATTTACAAAATCAATCCTTTCAATAAATATAAAAAAAGAGTTCTATAATCTATATAACGATCTATTGTTTAAAGATGAATATATATAATAATCTAATTATATACTGTAAATAATCTAATACATAATCAGAAAATGTATTTGGATGATGAACACGCCTCAACATTAATGAATGTATAAATTGGTTTTGGAAAATTATGTGTGGCAGATCTAAGAAATGACTAAAACATGTCCCACGAAACATTTCCAATTGCTTTTCAGATAAGTTCGTCTTGAAATTCTCAATGGCACCATTTGCTTGCGTTGCCAATGATTTAAAGTGGAACCACTTATGTTGCGGAATCAAGAATTCAAATTTCTGAAATAAGAAATAATAAAATAATTAAAAAAGTAAAATTAAAAATCAATTGTATACTATTTATAATCCAAATATAACGTAAAAAATATAAAATAATATTTTATTTTTCAAGTTTAGAATACAAATGATGAAGTTAAATTGTAAGATCAACTTAAATTGCAAAAGCCACTTGACTTGAAAATCACTTTACTGAGAGTGGTGTTGAATATAAAAAAATTAAAGAAATTAAAGATGTTGTTAGAGAAAAAGTAGAAAAATAAATAATGATTTAGGGTTTAAAAGCAAGAATTAATTAGGTAAATATTAAATAAATTATCATATTTATTCTAAATTTTATAAAAGCTTAAAATTAATTAATTATAATAATAATAATAATCTAAAAGTTGACATATAAATAATTTTAAAAAATATTTAATTAATAATTAAATATTAATTAATATTTAGTTAGATAAATATAAATTTATAATTATTTATATAATTATTACTAATTTTTATATTTTTTTTAGCTCAAGTCTAAGTTGGATGAGGCCTGTTCTTGTAATAAATTTGGTTTAGAATTCACCTAAAGCCTAAGTGGGCTTTGAAGGTGTATAGATAGTCCGGTAACTGAATGTTTAAAAATAACTAAAATTATGTATATAGTTCAATTATTATAAATTTTTGTTCGGTTTTAACTAATACAATGTTAGAAATTTAATTTTTGATTCATATCGATTTTTTTAGAAAAATTAAATAACTGAACCGAGCCAAATAAATTTTGTAAGAAGTATTATTCGGTTAATTAAATCAATTAAACCAGAAAAAATAGTAATGTAACTATATAATCAATAATTATTCAATTTAAACTTAATCGATTAATAATATAAATCATGCCAATTTAGTTTATAATTTTTTATAATTTAGTACTTTATTATTTCAATTCAATTTGGTTCTATTCAAATCGGTTCGAATCAAATGCATGCTCTTATTAGGCCTGGTCTGTGATTCAATATACTATATATATATTTTAAATTTTTAGAATTTTTAAAGAGTAATTATTCAAATATTTTACATATTATTTAAGAATTATATTTTGAATTATGAATATTAATCGATTTTATTTTTCTATATATAATCTTATATCATATTTAAATTTTTAGATATAATAGTATATTTTTACTATTTTCATGCATAATTTTAATATTTCAACTTCATTTTAATATTTTCATTTAGTTTATGATGGCTATAATTTTTTATTAATTAATTGATTATGTATGAATAAATATTTTCTTACAAATTGTTCGTATTTTAGATATAAGTTGTCTAAAATAATGTTATAAAGATATCTTAATTAAAAAATGTAATTAAATTATATTTAATAGATCGAATTTGAAAATTGTCTTAGTAAGCCTCACTTGAGTATAGCTCAAGCCGAAATACTAAGGTATTCTTTAGTTTTGAAAAGCTTTTTCTATTTTTTTTTCAACTTTATTTTTCTTTTTTAAGTTTTTCAGTTTTCCATTTTCTAATTAGAAAACAGAAAATAAAAAACATATTTAGTTTGAATTGTTTTTCATTTTCTGTTTTTCCTTTTTAATATTAAATAATAGTTTAAATTATTCGATTAAATTCAATAATTATACCATTTTACGGTAGTAAAAAATAACAAATATTTCTAATAAAATAGAAAATTTTACTTAATTAATAATTGTAAAACAAAAAAAATATA
>CAOJCR010158200.1:0-12229 GCA_948330485.1 Euphorbia neoarborescens | reverse complement strand
TTAAGGCTCTACATCCCTTCCTATAAATGTATTAAGTGGGATTCGAACTTGAATCTCTTTCCACATATTCAACATGTATTATCAATTACGACTCATAAGTCCAGCGAATCCGTTAATAAATATGTATTAGTAAGACTCTATTGTTTTAGATTTAATTTCAATTATGTGAAAAGTTAGATATGGGTCCAAATTTGAACATAAAAAGTGAGAATAATTAGTTCATTTCAATTTGCTTAATGAGATGAGTCTAACTATTAATATGACTTAAGTCAAGTAATAAGTTTATTCATTTTTATTATAAGCCTTTTCACTTTTTTGTTTATTAAAAATGTGAGGCTCATTCAGTTTAATTTAAATTTATTATTAATTAATAAAAATAAACAAAAAGTAAACTAAAATTTAGAAAGGGACAAATCTAGGAAACGAAAGTCACTACTACTCCCAATACTCCATGTACCAGAGGCATCTCTCCTCCTCCACATCTGCTTCTTCATTTCCGATTTCTTTTTCTCCACTCTTCCATCCTTCTAACTTGTTCTATCTCTCACAGAAACTGCTGCATATTTCGTCTTTCCATCCCCACTCAACCCATATTGTTTTTTCTTTTACTATTACTTATTATTTGACCTTATGCGTTTTTCTGTTTCCATTTTTGTCCACTGTTTAAAATTTGGGGTTCGATTTGTTTGGTCGGGATCATTGAATATGGGCAGTGTTTTCTTGGTTGGACTTAGATTATCTGCAGTCAATCTCATTACTTCTACTTATTGATTGGGCCTAATTTTATTTACCATTTTTTTTATACAGATGTGTTTGAATTTTTAATGATATTTTAATTGTAGTTTGTTGCTTGTTCTTCCCCCACCGTTTGTGTCTACAACTATTGTAAATATTTGAAAAATGGTGTCTTTTTTTGGAGTACAGGTCAAGTGAGTGACCAAACCAACATTTGACCCTTGAGTGTTGTTAGCTAGTTGGTGGTGATTTTGTAATTGATGGCTGCTTTAAATGAAGACCCAATCCTTGGAAGTGACGATACAATTGAAAAGCAGGAAGATACTGTTGTTATAGAAAAGGAAAGAGAAGAGGGAGTTCAAGATATGGCTCATCCTACTGGCAATTCCATTCACAGGTCCGGTTCCAGACCCCAGCTTGACCTTAGCAAGGCTGCTATTCAAGGCAATTCTGAGGATAGGGATCCCACTATTCTGTTGCCTAATCAATCCGATGATATCTCGCATTTGGCTCTTGACATTGGAGGTTTAATTTTCCCCAATTTGTCTTTTTTTAATGGTGTTTTAGGTTGCTTGTTAATCTGTATTTTGGGTGTGCTGCGTTTTCCAATTGCATCCCATGGCTATTTCAAATTGCTATCTCCTGTCATTCTGTAACTGAAGAACACTACTGAGAGTGTTTAAATTTGGAAGGTGTTGATATCTTACTTCCATTTCATTTTCCATCTGCAGGATCTCTAATCAAGTTGGTATATTTTTCAAGACATGAGGATCGATCAATAGATGACAAGAGAAAGAGGATTCTGAAGGAGAGATTTGGGATTTCTAATGGCAATAGGAGAAGTTATCCAGTTCTTGGTGGAAGGCTCCATTTTGTGAAATTTGAGACCAGCAAGATTAATGAATGTTTGGACTTCATTTATTCCAAGCAGCTTCACCGTGGAGGTGAATACCAGTATTGAATTCACCATTAGTATGAATTCGTTTTGCTGTTGCATTGATTTTATCCGAGTTTGACGTCTGTAGCATGCTTGTATTAGACTTCTTTAAAGTTGCAGGCTTTTCTTTATTATCTTATTCTCTTGGCCGGTCTGACCATTTTTTCCTTTATTTAAATAGGAATTGATTCTCCCGTTTGGCTTTCTAAGAATCCAGCCAATGGCAGTGCTGTAATTAAGGTAACCTTTTCATTATCGTGATATTTGTAAGCTGGATTTTATTATTAGGAGTACTCATTATGAACCTTCATCTTTGGATCTAATTGCTTGCATTTAACGAGTATCACAATAAAAAGGGAAGTTAAGACCTCCTGTTCTTGTAAATCCTTAATTTTATAGTTGAGCTTTGTATGTCCCACCTTCTTCCGTATGCTGATTGTTGAATTTTACGATTTTCTTATTGGCACAGTATATACCAGAATTTGTTTCCGAATTGACATGGCAGTATCATGTATTCTTCTAGTTACGTATTTTGTAGAAACATATATGGACTTCAATCATTTCTTTATGATAAGGGGATAGGAGTCCTTGCTATTATCAGGATCTCTATCTCCTATATTCAAGGTGGTCATTTTTATTTTTCTGTTTCTTGAATTGTGATTTTTCTAAAAGGTGCATTTGAACTGAACTATATGTTATTATTGCAGTAAGCATTAACATTGAGGTAGCTACACAAGAGTTGCTTTGCTTCCCTCTTAGACTTGTGTAACAGCCTAATTATTTGCTTCTTAGTTATGTTATACTTCTAGAAACGCACATGATACTTTTTATCCTGAAAAATGTGTTATATATTCAAGCCAGAAATCATCTTGCTTTGCAATTCTCTTCCTCTTAAATAGTTCATGTTATTTATAATTCTGTTAAAAGTCAATTATCTGAAAAGGCCACAGGGGGCGGGGCATACAAGTTTGCAGACCTCTTCAAGGAAAGGCTTGGAGTTTCTCTTGACAAAGAGGATGAGATGGATTGTCTTGTAGCAGGAGCAAATTTTTTGCTTAAGGTGTATATTCTTTTCCCATTTTTCAATGCATATGAACCCAGTGGTGATTACATTTTGAAGATGGCTTTCAGTGTTAGTTATCATTTGGTTATGTTATAGTATATTCTTGTTGAAGACGGCAATAGTTAAGTGTAGCTTGCTCTTACTGTTGTCCACTTTGTCGTGGTAACTACTCAATGTGTTTCTGTTTTCTTATAACTATTATAGTCTAGTAGCTTGATTGAATGAATCATCTTCACGATTACTGCAACTGGATACCACTCATAATCTGTAATAAAATAGTGTCTTTTGGTTACATTTGCAAACTTATGACGGACATGCATATTTGATTGCAGATCTTGTCTTAACTTTGTGATCTTTATATTTCTCTTAAACTGTTTTTTGGAGTAGGCTATTCGCCATGAAGCTTTTACCCACATTGAAGGTCAGAAAGAGTTTATACAGATAGACCTCAACGATCTGTTCCCCTATCTTCTTGTTAACATTGGATCTGGTGTTAGCATGATCAAGGTACAGTTTACATTTTCAGTATTTGTTATATCTTGTTGATAGCTCAGCTTGGTGAACTTGTGATGATTATGATTTTATTCGTAACAGGTTGATGGGGATGGTAAGTTTGAGCGGGTTAGTGGGACAAATGTCGGTGGTGGTACTTACTGGGGTTTGGGAAGGCTGTTAACTAAGTGCAAGAGGTTATTGTCAAATCGAAGTGATTCCTGTATGTTCCTTATTAGGAAGTTTTGTTAAAGTATACGTTCATTCATGTCCTTTTAGCTTTGATGAGTTGCTAGAGCTGAGTCAAAGGGGAGATAATAGGACAATTGACATGCTTGTTGGTGACATTTATGGTGGAACTGATTATAATAAGGTATGTAATATAGTTTCAATGTTCATCTTTGTTATTAAAGCAATATTCACTTCACTGGAAACATGCATGGCTTTTATGAACCACAATGGAGACGTTTAACATGTTTTTCTCCACATTTGTGTGACAACCTAATTAATTCATATCGCAGATTGGTCTTTCGGCATCAACAATTGCATCTAGTTTTGGGAAGACCATCTCTGAAAAGAAGGAACTTCAAGACTACAGACCAGAAGATATTTCACTTTCCCTCTTGCGGATGATCTCTTATAATATTGGGCAGGTGAATTGTGTGACATATTCTGTTTTTATTTTTTTGTGTAAATTGATTTCGTTTCACTAAAAAAAAGTGGGCTTGTTTCTGTGGATATGTTGTGATTTGATTATTATTTTAGTAATCCTGATCCTTTTATCTTTTATATTATGATGTTATTTCTAGAAACATATTATTGATGACACAAGCTTCTTAGCATCTTCATATGAATAACAACTTTTTTTGACACAGAGCAGTTTGGGATTGGAAATGTAGGGTTTGTAGTGAAGAATATAACCTGTAATCTCCTTTTTTTACTCAACTTCCGATACATGGGATATCATGGTATCATGATAATATGATCAACTGTGAAGTATATGTAAAATTATATTTCCTTGCCATTTTTATCTCACGTGATCTGTGATCATATTCAACGGACAGTGGTGCTATTCGTATGATGAACTTTTCTTCTTCCTCTTTGCAGATTTCATATTTGAATGCACTTAGATTTGGACTTAAAAGAATATTTTTTGGAGGTTTTTTTATAAGGGGTCATGCTTATACCATGGACACCATCTCGTTTGCTGTTAATTTCTGGTGAGTAATACTTTCTCCAGTGTAATATTTCCTTAATTAAGCTAAGGCACAGAATATTGTGCTTTTGAGTCGGTCTTAATTTTATTGTGTGAAGCTTGATCAACTTTTTTTCATCATTGTGATTCTCTTGAGGTATTGTTGTCTAGGTCAAAAGGGGAGATGCAAGCAATGTTTCTTCGGCATGAAGGCTTTTTGGGTGCCTTAGGTGCTTTTATGAGTTATGAAAAGCATGGTCTTGATGATTTGATGGTTCACCAGTTAGTTGAAAGGTTTCCAATGGGTGCACCATATACTGGTGGAAAGATTCATGGACCTCCACTTGGCGACTTGAATGAGAAGGCAAGTGCACTTGGATATGGAAAGATTTGACTTAGACTGCCAACTATCTTGGAAGTGATAGATCTAGGCTGGTGGGAAACAAAACTGAAAGCAATAAAAATCTACTTGATACCAAAAAGAAATTCATAGCATACTAATCAATTAGGCAGCTTAAGGCGTTTCATTTAAGCTGATAGTTAACACGTCAAGTTGACACATATATGATGGTAGAAAGTTTATTTTAACGTTACTAAATATTATACATGACTATACTTTGGCACTTCTTATTCTCCAAAATAATTGTGGAGTTGAAATTTTGTGTAATAGATTAGTCTGAAGATCAGTAATTATATGTAGTAATAGATATGAAAGGTTGTTTTCACCAAGTGAGAAGTTCATTTTGATGAGCGTTGTGGCTGGAAAGTCTTTCGCACAATTAATATTGACTTCATCTTATTCTAGGATAAAGAAAAAGCATGCATTGGATTTCATATAATTCTAAATGCAATATTCAGAATTAAGAGCTGACAAAGTCACAGTATTTTTGCGTTGGATAGGAATAGTGCTAGTACCAGTGTATTAATTATATATTCTTATTGCCAATCGATCTGCACAGCTCGCTTTTTATTGGAGGTTGAGAGGTTGATCCTTAAGAATAAATGCTCCAGCCTTGTGGGTGAATGACAAGGACAGGCTTTCCTTGTTTAACTCCTTTGAATTCTACTTGGGAGTTGGGGCAGAAATAAGAATGCCCAGATACCAATGGTTTTATTTTGTTGCTTCTATAGCACATATAAAGTTTTCAAAAGTAGATCAATTATGGTGATTCTTTGGAATTATCTGCTTTATTCTATATGCTTTACAGATCATCAAGGAATATATGCTTTTGTCAGACGATATCACAACTGGTATGGAAAAAGGACTTAACAAATAACTAGTTACCTATTAAAGATGGAAACATTTCCAAAGAAGAGAGGCCTTGCGAGAAAATTTTTGAAGTTAGGGATTTTGACAAGAAAGTGCCATGCCTGGCTATCTTTGCAGAAAACAAATTTCTCTTCAACTTTGTTGCCTATGTTGTTTATGTGTGTGGGTTACATTTTATTAGGTCATGGTGAATATAGAAGCCATTTTTGTACTCTTCTTTTTATATTTATTTACTAGCACTAGTGGGAGCTGGGTTCATATATTTCTTCCTGAGTCTGAGTTAGAACTTGATGCTCTTCATTGGTGAGTGCAGCTCCTTTAGTTTTTATCTCATTCTTCTTTCATTTATGTTTTTCTTATACCTTCAATTTACACTATTAATTATTTAGAAGTTGTTTATGGTGATTTCAGTCAGATGTTAATGTTCTTTCAGGAACTTTGTTATAGATTCTGTATTCATGATCATATCTTATTTACTATTGATTTAAATGCAGATTTCCTGGATGGAAAAATTTGTGTTGAAGGGAACTGAGATTACAGCTCCTGTGCCTATGGCTCCTCCTGGAACAACTGGGCTTGGTGGTTTTGAAGTTCCTTCATCCAAAGGGGGTACTCTGCGCTCAGATGCAAGTGCGTTGAATATTGGTGTTCTCCATCTGGTGCCAACCTTGGAGGTGTTTCCTCTTTTGGCAGACCCAAAAACGTATGCAAATTTTTATGTGGTTATTTTATTGTATGAATCCCATTTCAATTTTCCCAAATTGTTCAATTCAATTTTCACCCGTACCCAATGCATATTAAAAATCTGAGTTGGGGCATTGATGTGCATCCCATTTACATTTGCTGACTGCCTTTGGGGTAGCTAAACGATTGGCAAAAAAGTTGTCAATTAACTGCTCCATTTTGTGGGACTCATTTGGTCAAACAACATATGCTTCGATATGCAAACATTTGTTTAAAGTCATTTTCTAGCTTATATTTATATGACCATATTCTATCTTCTTGTCTCTCTAATTTACTTGTGTTGATTTGCATTGCAACAGTTATGAGCCAAACACTATTGACCTCTCAGATCATAATGAACTGGAGTGAGTACATACTAAAAATGTTATCTTTGTTTTCCTTGTTAATTGAATGGCAGTAGCTATTATGACGGTCAGTGTCCATTTTTAAATATCAACGAGTTGTAATATTTCTGTGCTCATTTGTGTACTAATATAGGTATTGGTTCACTGTGCTGTCGGAGCATTTGCCGGATCTTGTTGATAAGGTATGGCATCGTATTGCTACAACGATTCTCATATCTCAGTTTTTCTCTTGCACACAGCTTAGGGTAGTCCCACTAACTCAACCAGAAAAACCTCAGAAATGCATAACATGTGTCTGGGACGTAATAAATTATCTCAAACATTTAAATTGGCTGTTTCTATGACAATTTTATCATTTTGGACCAACTCCTAATCCGGTAAATAATTAGATTGTGCGAGTGGAATTCTGTGGATAATGCTGCAGTTGTTATGTACCCGAGCTGTCTTATTTCATACCTTGAATCTGAAATTTCCTAGTTGAGAGCTTACCTCTTTGTTCTTTTTTCCCTTGAGAAATAATAGTTAGTTGGGTAGAGTTGATTGCTGCTGTTGTATTTTATGCTTTTAACTAAGAACTTGATGTGAAATGTGGTAGGCAGTGGCAAGTGAAGGTGGAACAGATGATGCTAAAAGAAGGGGTGATGCTTTTGCACGGGCATTTTCTGCTCACTTGGCAAGGTAGTCATACCATCTGTCTTGTTGAACACATGTATCATATTGTTTTGTCTATTAAGCACAGACCATAAGGATGAACTTTTGCCATTTAATCAGTGGAGTATGATACATCTGTTTTGATATCAAAACTCTCATGACATGAAAGATGGAAAATTTCAATGCCTAAGTTAGTGCAATATATATCTCATTGAAATTTCTACACATCTTATTTCTTTCTGATTTCTGTAATGTCTTATAAAACATTAGGTCACATAGAGCTTGGAAGTATTATTTTTATTTAATCGGTGTACTTCAGTTTTAGTATCGTGTAGATTTTTTTTAGTACCTTGTTTAAATCAAGTATCTTGCTTTTTCTCAGGTTGATGGAAGAGCCTGCTGCGTATGGTAAGTTAGGTTTGGCCAATCTCTTGGAATTAAGGGAAGAGTGCCTGAGAGAGTTCAACTTTGTTGATGCCTATAGAAGCATAAAACAAAGGTAATAATAGTTTTCCATAACACCCTTTTAGATTAATATGAATATAGTTCTTGCCCAGTTTCTTTCATGACTCTAATTTTCTCTATGTATTGCAAGTTTCTGAGTGCAATTTATTCTTCGGGTCGTGAAAATAATTGTAAATTTGAGATGCATCATTTGAACGTTAATTGCTTGATAAATTCCTTCAAAGACAATATAAGCCATGACAAATCAGATATATAACTAGCTAATCTGCCGAGGCGTCTCTTTTAAGAAAAAAAAAAATTGAAGCTATTTTTATGTGCATATTTTGGTCTGCATATTATCACAGTCGATTGATTATTTTTTCGGGTCAAATGATATATGCTTTTCTTGTCTTTTTGAAGGGAAAATGAGGCATCACTTGCTGTACTACCTGATTTGTTGGTGGAGCTTGATAGCATGACTGAGGTAACCTATAATCATGATATTACATCTTGTCTTTTTCGTACTATGATAATCAGTAGCATGAAAGCGTGTCTTGTAATCATGGATGGCCATTTCCATGAATATTGCATTTAATGACTTAAACATAATTATGGAAGGAAGAAGTAATTCACTCGTAGTTTTAGTAGACTTTGAAACTGTTTTTGTGATTGCAGTTCTGTTATTTTACCTGGGAGTTTTTAATGACCTGAAATATCCTCTTTGGTCTACAGGAGACAAGATTACTCACCTTAATTGAAGGTGTTCTTGCTGCAAACATATTTGACTGGGGTTCTCGTGCCTGCGTGGAACTCTATCACAAAGGAACAATTATTGAAATATATAGGATGAGTCGCAATAAGATGCAAAGACCATGGCGGGTATGTGGAATGTGGGGAAGAAAAAATCACATTTTATTCAGTGGGTCACTAGCTTGCATTAGACTTTTGATATATCATTTATCCAACTTGTGACTCAGGTGGATGATTTTGATGTTTTTAAAGAGAGAATGCTGGGTTCTGGAGATAAGAAGCCCTGCCCACATAAGAGAGCACTACTCTTTGTGGACAACTCAGGGGCTGACGTCGTCCTAGGGATGCTTCCCCTTGCACGGGAGCTCTTGCGACGTGGAACTGAGGTTGGTTTTGCCTCCCTATATTTGCTTGTGAAATTCTTTTAGATTTGATAGTTCGTTTATTCTTTTACTTTATTTGAATTAGTATGTTGCAAGTTTTGCAGGTTGTCTTGGTAGCTAACTCCCTTCCAGCGTTGAATGATGTTACCGCTATGGAGTTACCTGCTATCATTGCTGAGGCTGCAAAGGTTTGTCGTTTTCATCTCAATTTTCTATCTTCATCTCTAGTCTATACTGTGGAGCCACCAGTAGCCCAGTGGTTAGTATACTGCTTCCCACATCAAAGGCAGGGGATCGATTCCCCTGACCGTTTATATAAAGAATTATAGCCAGTAAAAAAAAAATCTCTAGTATATACTCCCTCTGTCCAATTTTTATTGGCAGAACTTCTGTTTTAGATGTCCAACAATAAGAGGCATTATTAATTAAGTGATGAATAAATTTTTAAAAATGCACAACACTTCATTTTTGGCTTCAATTTATCACTTCACATGTAACTCGAGTCAAAATGAGGATATTTTAGAACAAAATATAGTTTATTATTTAACTTTCTTAATTACTGTGCATCCAAATATTGCTATCAAAGTTGGACAGAGGGAATAATTGGTTTATGTTCTGTCTGGTTGGGTAATGGAACTGAATATGGAATTATATTGGATGAGTTGGAAGGACAAAGAAGACGGAAATTAAAATATTCAAAATTAGTAACAGGGTTACAAAATTTAATGCTGTTAGCCATATTTTGGTATAATTATTGTATACATAATAATATAATGTTATTGCAGTGTGGAATTGAATGTTAATTAAAAAAAAAACTGGTATGCCTATTTTCAAGAATATATATATATATATATATTTCAAATATAGTTATTACGACGAGTGTGCAAAAATAAAGAAATTGATTCTCTTCGTCCACAGCATTGTGATATACTCCGTAGAGCTGCTGAAGTAGGCGGCCTAATTGTGGATGCAATGATCAACAGCTTAGATAGCCCGAAAGAGAATGCCTCCTCTGTTCCCTTGATGGTTGTTGAGAATGGTTGTGGCAGCCCTTGCATAGATTTGAGGCAAGTCAGCTCTGAGCTTGCTGCTGCTGCAAAGGATGCTGATTTGGTTCGGTTTTCGTTCTTTTTCTGTCTGATTCCTTATTAATTAGCATTGTTCGGTACACAGAAACTAATTAGCATTACTAATCACATAACCTTTTTCCAGATTATCTTGGAAGGAATGGGCAGAGCTCTCCATACCAACTTCAATGCTCGGTTTAAGTGTGATGCATTGAAGGTAGTACGCAAACTGTATTTTATTTGATTGAAAGGTTTCCTATAATGATCGAATCTGGTTTCTTTTCCGTGGATAGTTTGTTTTTTCCTTTTCTTAAGAGTCATTTTGTTGGGACGGAATTTTGGATATATCTGTGCATGGAGCGCGTACTATTCTTATTTTTTTAGTGTGGGGGAGCCAATGTAACAAATGTGCTTAATTTTGCAGCTGGCAATGGTGAAGAACCAGAGATTGGCAGAAAAGTTGATCAAAGGAAAGATATATGACTGTGTTTGCCGATACGAACCTGCAAGCTAAGGACTTCTTTTAATTGCATGATCACCATTTTCATTTGTACAAGAAAGTCAACTGTACACAACAGAAAGGAATGAAGAATAAATTAAAGGGGAAAAAGCAAAAGATTAACATTTTAGCGTGGTAGTCTTAGGTCCCGGAGTGGTATTTATTTGGCTGTGGATGATGTTTCATGAAGGTGGCCTTTTTTCTTGATCTGGCAGAGGATGAATTTCTGCTCTACTGTCGAATTTCTGCAAGTTACATCTCTAAAACTGAAACACAAAGCAATTTTTCCGGCTCGGAATAGATGATTTAGTGTTGTAATGCAAGTAACTTACCAACACCGGTTGCAAAAACAGCAGAAAGACATCATACTGCACACTGGTGATTGTAAAAATGCATATTGTGTTGATGACTTGTTTGCTTAGGAAGGTTGGGATAATACTTTGTGATTTTCTTATTTATATAAAGCTAAATTATCAACCACAATTGTGTAGAAGGAAAATATTTTACAGTAATTTTAGATTACATACTCTTGATCATCAAATCTGATTTAATATTTTTTCAGGGAAATTCTATGTTTACTTTATTTTGGACAAAATAAGCTTATTTTGTCATTCTCATTCATTATATGAGTGAATTCAATGGATGAAAATCATCAAATAAGTTTATTTTGTCAAAAATAAAGTAACTATAGCCTACACTATTATTTTAGGTTCAACTTTTGGTTCTATCCAATGTTTTGATAGTAGGATTGGGGTTTAAATTGGTGAGCCTATTTTTTTATAGTTTGATCAGTTTAATTGGATACATGTTGAAAATTTAATAGGAAATTTGTTTGATAAAAAGTACTTTTTTTTATTGATAAATAATGGAGTTTTTTTTTTTTTACAAAATTAGACCATTTTTAAGGTTTATTTACTTAACTTTCTTCTCTATTTTTTTTTTTATCAAACTAGACATTTTCATCAACTTTTTTTAAATATACTTTTATCTATTTTCATTTTAGATCTAACCCAATTTATCTTCCATTTTCACATACTTTCTATTTATCGTTTGTCACTTTTTAAATGCACTTTTAGTTACATTTTCGTTCATCACTTATCATCCATCGTTCATCGTTATTCCATCGCAATGACAGAGAAAAGAAGAATGAATGATCAAGAAGGAGGTATGTTTTATCTATATCCATCTGTTTGTATGTCTTACTTTTGAAAGATTTGTCGCATTAAATCTAAACGCGACAAATGTGACATGATTAAACCCTATCGTTCTCTTCTTTCACTTTCACTTTCATTTTCCATCGTACTTTCATCGATTACCATGTAAACAAAATGTTTGTAGCAAATACGACATATATGACTTATTGTCGTGTTTGAAAGAATTGTCACGTTTTACGATAACTTGACAAATGCAACATAACCATAATCATTTATATCGCGTTTATGTTAAATGCGACAATTCTTTCAAAATAAAATTTGTGCAATGAATACGATGGTTTGTGGTAATTGCAACTTTAACAAAACGTTTCCAAGTGCGAACTGGTTTTCGTTGTGTTTAATTTTCCTTTCTTTTGCAGCATAACTCCTCTAAAAGGAGTAAGACGGAGACTTATTGCATGTATGAGGGAACTGTTGGATTTGATGCTTATTTCACTGTTA
>CAOJCR010157036.1:0-10232 GCA_948330485.1 Euphorbia neoarborescens | reverse complement strand
CATACTTTACTCACAACACAACTTATAATTAATTTTCTTATTTCCTGTGCATTATAAATTTTGCCTATCTTTGTTGGACGAAGGGAGTATAAAGTAATAAGGATAAACATGTTCAACTTTTAGGCCATAATGTTTATAGTTTTTAGTTTTTGATAAATGGGGAATTGTTGATTCATACTGGGTATTCACTTGTTAAAGATTTATTAGTTGAGCTACTCTGAACTTTTCCAAGTGTCTTAATTTTGTAATATGGCATCTTATACCACTGAAACATAATGACCATGAAATGTTGCCTTGAATTAAGCATTGCTGAAAGATGTTTATCAAAGTACTATCTTATCATGTCAAATTTGACGTATTACCATGCTACATATGACCATCCAACCCATTTATACTCGTATAATCCTTGTTCTTAGGTTATAAGAGAATGCCATTTATGATTGTGCTGTTACAACATACTAGACGCCATTGCTTAGTCTACCAATAATTATTTCTTTAGGTATTGAATGAAGTTCGGGAGGAATCTTTTTGATCCCAAAGGTTCTACTGATCTTGTAAATAAAAACCATATTTGCAGAGATCCCCATGGAAAATTATGCTCTTGTAAATTGATTATTTTATTTATTGCGTTGCTATTGGCTCTTTGAGTGTTTGGTTTGTAGCTCCCTTTGTATTCACTTGCATATTGTGTTTTTCTCAAGGGTTGTTTGCTCTTATTTTAGGTCCCTCTCTTCAATATCTTGAAGAAATTTGATGGTGAGACAGTTACTGAAGTTGTCCGTCCTCGTCCGGCCCGGATGAGATACCGAGTCACTAGATTGCCGCAATATTTAATTCTTCACATGCAACGGTTTAAGAAGAACAACTTTTTCATAGAGAAGAATCCGACCTTAGGTGAGCTTTACTGGTTATAAACATAGTTATCAAAATCGTAGGATTCACGATTTGAATCGTACGATTTGCAAGATTTTCATTGCGAATCTTTTGACGATTCACCACCACTTCGTCTGATTCCGTTAATTCATAAAATTTGTCTTAATTTGGGTTGAATTATTATACGAGGAGAGTTAACTGACAGGGCTAATTCAGGAAATATGAATATCAAAAGAATTTTAAAAGGAAAAAGTTAATTTAGGATATTAAATGAAGAAAATACTAATTTAGAATATTAAATGAGGAAAGAGAAAAGTTTTTCCTATAATAAAAAAGCGTTAATTAGGAATAAATAACAAAAAAAAAAGAATTTTCCTACTCATTAATTAGTCAATTTCTTGTTCAATACTAAAAAGAATTAATGTTGAATTTTATTGAAGTTTCAACCATTCCTAAAAAAAAGCAAATCAATATATTAAATTAGAAAAATAGAAACAAAAAGACAATTTTAACTCTTAGTTGTGAGATTACTTACTAAAATTGTTCTTGAACATATAAATTATAATATATATTTTATTTTGGTAATATTATGAATTTGAACTGAATCTTATGGTTCGGTTTGATTCTCGATTCAAGAAATTAGTATTTTGATTCACGAGTCGAATCTCAATTCAACAACTATGGTTATAAACTCTATCTAGATTCAGTTACAAATGTGTGGACCGTTTGTTTATAGATTTTATGCTAATTGGTTTTCATATTGCAGTCAACTTCCCTGTGAAGAATTTGGAACTGAAGGATTACATTCCTCTTCCAATGCCTAATGAAAAAGAGAAACTCCGTTCCAAATACGATTTAATTGCGAATATTGTTCATGATGGAAAACCCAAGGAGGGGTTCTACAGAGTTTTTGTTCAGCGAAAATCCGAAGAGCTATGGTACTTCTATTTACTAATTGTTGTGGGCTTTGTAAATGAAGAATAACTTTCTAAATAGTGTAACATTTTTTGCTTTGTTTCAAAGGTACGAAATGCAGGATCTGCATGTTTCTGAAACTCTTCCCCAAATGGTTGCGCTATCGGAGGCTTATCTGCAGATATACGAGCAGCAGCAACAGTAGGCTCCTGAGGAAGTATCATTATAATGTATTTCTTAATCAGTTTTTATCATGAACACAATTTCAATTTTGTATTCTTAATGTTTTGAAGAAAGGGCAGAATGAGAAGCCGATCTTAGGCAGAGATTTTGATTTTAAAAGCTTAATAGGGCAAACATGTTTCAGTGAGTGAAGGTACTGAGTGTAACAATCTTGAACATGTAATTGAACTTTAAACCTGCAGAGATATACTGCACGGCATTGAAAATTCAACGGACTTGCAATTCTGTTACAGCTTATGAATACTAGTGTTTCCTGTGCAAGTGTTGTAGCATGCCGGAATGTGTTTGCATTTTCTTGGTGATGTCAAATAGAAGTTCTAGTCCTAGGTTTTCATTCTGTCTTCCGAATCCCCAATATTACCATATTGGTTGAATGATTGAATTTGAAAAATAATGGGCACTTTTTTACTTCTTCATGTTTATGTATGAATCTGTGACTAGCTGAAGATGCCGTAAATGCTGCAGATATTGGAATGATTTTGATTATACAATTGTGTTTGTTCTGTAAGTGAAAATGGTCAAGAGAACTGTTTTGTATATGCATTCATTAACAGTTATTGAGGCACTTGACCAGGTGCTTGGGCAAAGCGAAGGATGAGTACCTCGTGACCCCTGGTCGAGCGTCCCCTTCGAGGAGGTATCTTCGAGCTCTGGTGCCTGAGGCAGCATCCTAACTGAATTGATTATGAATGCTCCAAATCCCCTTGAGGTGAGTTCTTACTTCCAAGGCTTGTTACTTCTTACGTTACATCACTTTTAGGGTGCGATTGAGACTGCTTTTTACAGTTCCAAAAGCTACTTTTAGGAAAAACAAGTATATATATGTTTTTTTAAAAACTTTAACTTTGAGACTGTGAAAAGTAATCTCATAAAAGTTTTAATTAGAGTTAGTTTGAGATTGATATCACACTTTTTGGATCTATTTTTCCAATGATACTTTTTTAAAAAGCAGTGCGACAACAATTTTAAACTTAACCTTTAAACATAGAAGGGAACTTTGGTGTCAATGTCATGAGCTTTGATGTTGTTGCCTTGCATTTTGAACACAATTCTGGAAAGAGAAACAAGTCAAGGTAATTGATGTTTCTGTGTGAGAAACAAGGTTTCAGATCCCGATCTCCGTTCACATATTCAATGCCTGAGAAAACAAAGAGAACACCGGTGGTCCTTTTTCAGTATGCTTAAGTCAGAATGGGAAATAAGAATGAACTCTTAAGCAAAAATGGAAGTTTTTCAATAGGATAGTGAGAGTATCTTTTTCGTGGGTTTTACCTCTATTTATATACATGATATCATAATTGAATTCTGTGGGGAATATTTCTTCCAATCATTATTGTCTCATGTGAAAAGACTAAATAGTCCCTATAATGTCTCCTCTCGGGAAACCATTCCAAAAATCACATTTAGCGACTTTTGAGTCATATCTGATGATCACGTGACCTGCATGAGGCTTTCACAATAAATTTGCTTGTCCGGTATCCGAGACCAAATGTACGGAATCTCCTCATGAGTCATAATTAGCGATGTCGCGAAAGGGATCCGGAGTTTATTATCCGGCTCTTTTCCAATGGCGGGTCTCTATGCTGACGTCATCCATCCTCAAAGATACGGATACGTCGGTTATCAGAAATGTTACTGATTGTCATCAGTAATAAATTGCTATTAATTTGTGATTTGGTTTTGAAAACCAAACTGTGTACATTTATTGCATGCGAACTTTATTTCGAAGTGTTAGTAGTATTTTGTTTACATGTTTCTATAAGATTTTGGAAATAAAATAAGCCTAATGTTATTTGTACACAATCCTTTGTATATTTTTTGTACACAATTTTATCTCCACCATTCATTCTGTTTTGATCCAATGGACCATGAAGAGTATGTCATATGATCCATTGGATCAAAACAAAATGAATGGTGGAGATGAGATTGTGTACAAAAAGTGTACAAATGATTGTGTACAAATAACGGGACCCAATAAAATAATTCTTGGAAACTTGCACATAACATTTTGAATCCTCAAGCACACGTTGTTGGTTTCAGATGTACAGACAAAAACTAAAGGTAAAAATTTGGTCTTTTATTTTAAAGACAAATGGCAAAAAAAAATTTTTGAGCCGTTGAGCCTATTTTGGCTTTATGTTACTAAATTTTATTTATCAATTTCCAAATTTTCTAATTCAACCAATTAAAAATTTGTAATTATTCAAACCAACTTAAATTAGTGATTACCGTTATTTTTCATATTATTATTATTATATATCCCGTTAGTACAATTATATTAAATGTATATAACCATTTTTTCTCTTTATAGTTTTCTATTGATAACATTATATATGATACGACTTTCTTAAAAACTTAAGGGTGCAATTTGATACTTCACCCAAAAAGTGATGTAACGTTGTGATGATTGGCCAAATTTTCCAATGGGCCATTTGTGATTTTCTCCTTGTGGTTCTACCGTTAACTTATCCACTTCATTAGTGTCAATCACCTTTTGCTGCTTCTCATTATTGATTATTAAATGTATAATTAGTGAGCTAAATCGATATTTAAAGATTTTTATCTTATAGTTTTTGTTTTATTTCATAAGTTGAACTTGGGGATAAAAAAACATTTTGACCTCTATAGTATACATTTGTGCTCATTCATCTCATGCCCTTCAAAATTGTGCTTCCAAAATTACCCATTGGAGCTTTCATATTCCATATAATATAATTTTCAAATAAAGTTTATCTTAATCGATATGTTATTTTAAAACTGCAAACGGATATAAGGAATACACGGTAAAGTATTTGTTTGTATTATTGTATACATATTTTTTACTTTCAAAACAAATTATACTCTAATAAGAAAGCTCTTTAAAAATTGTTTTTATATTTATAATTTTGGATTCCGTTATTTGTACACAATATTATGTACATATTTTTATCTTCACCATTCATCGTGTTTTGATCTAATGGACCATAAAGCAAGCTTTTCATGGTTCATTGGATCAAAACACGATGAATGGTAGAGATAAAAATGTGTACAAAATATGTACACAGTATTATATACAAATAACATTGTCCATATATTTTTATGCTCATTTTTAATTTGGTCAGGCCAATAATAAAAGAGAAATTTACAAAACTAGACGCTTTTTAAGACTCGTTTACGTATCTAATTCATTTTTCTATTTTCTTATCAAACTAGACACTTTCATTTTCTTTTTTCAAATATACCTTTATCTATTATTATTTTACATCTAACGCTTTTATTTTCTACTTTCACATACTTTTCATTCCATCATTCATCACCTTCCAAATATATTTTTAGTTACTTTTTTGTTTATCACTTTTCAAATATCCTTTCATGGTAAAAGAAAGAAGAAGGAAGGAAGGAAATGTTTTACCCATATCCATCTGTTTATTTGTCTTCTTTCTGGAAGAGTTGTCGCATTTAACCTAAACGAGACAAATGCGACGGATCGAAGAAGAGGAAGAAGAACTCAAACTATGAGATTGGTACAAATGAGACATAAAGAACTCAAACTATGAGATTGGTACAAATGATACAAGAAATATTGTAGCATTCTTATATAAATGCGACAAATGAAATAACAAGAATATTGTAAATACAACAAAGGAGACATAAAGAACTCAAACTATGAGAATAGTATAAATGAGACAAAAAAATATTATAGCATTCATATATAAATGCTACAAATGAGACAACAAGAATAATGTAAATGCAATAAATGAGATATAAAAAGCTCAAACTATGAGTTTGGTACAAATGAAACATGTCTCATTTGTTGTATTTAACAAATGAGACATGTATGTAGTTTTTAGACCTGTCTTATTTGTCTCAAATGCGACAAATACGACAAATGAGACATGTCTCTTTTGTCGCAAATGCGATCTCATTGGTTGCATTTGCATATGAATGCAGCGATATTCCTTGTCTCATTTGTACCAATCTCATAGTTTGAGTTTTTTATGTTTCATTGGTCACATTTATATATTCTTGCTATATCATTTGTCACATTTACATATGAATGCTAACATATTTCTCGTCTCATTTGTACAAATCTTATAGTTTGAGTTCTTTATGTCTCATTTGTTACATTTACAATATTCTTGCTGTCTCATTTGTTGCATTTACATATAAATGTTACAATTCATTGTCTCATTTGTACCAATCTCATAGTTTGAGTTCTTTATGTCTCTAGACTTTTTATTGTAAATGGAAATTTTTTTATATATTATAAATGAATATTAGAAATACAAATTCTGATATGGCAAGAATCGCATTTGATACAAAATAAAACGCATCTACTGCAACAGTAACATCTATTATAATATAATATCTATTACATTCACACATATTTTTCAACATTTGCAATCTAGAAGCGATTTCTCCTGCATTGATTTTAAAAGTTCATCCTCATCAGGCATATCTTTTTCTTCTTCGATCCGTCGCCTTTGTCGCATTTAGGTTAAATGCGACAATTCTTTCATAAGGAAGACAAATAAACAGATGGATATGGATAAGACATACATTTTTCTTGATCTTTCCTTCTTGTTTTCTTTGTCATGAAAGGATATTTGGAAAGTGATGAACAAAAAAGTAGCTAAAAATGTATGTGGAAAGTAATGAACGATGGAATGAAAAGTATGTGAAAGTGGAAAATGAAAAGGTTAGATGTAAAAGATGATAGACAAGGGTATATTAAAAAAAAAAAAGTAAAAATGTCTAATTTGGTAAGAAAATAAGTAAAGAGGTTAGATAGGTAAACAAATATTAAAAAGCGTCTAGTTTTATAATTTCTCGTAATAATACTCTTAAAATTTACTTTTAGATATCTAAAAGAGTATATATGGATTAAAACGATTAGTTGAAAAGAATAAGAGCCAAATGTCTAGTAAAATAAAGGGGTAACAATGTTTTAGCAATTTTGCCTTAAACTTATCAATGAGGACAATCCTTATCTTTACCCCTCATGAGAGCATCTCTAGTGGGTTTAGTGAACTACTTATTGTGTAGTTGATATTAAACCCTCTCTAATGGAAGAGTTTAATGAAAGGTTTAATAAGATTGAATGGTTGAGAGGATTTAATAAAAGGTTTAAATTAAATGGTTGGTTTGAACGAATTGTTTAATTCTTAACAAAAAAAAAAAAATATATCATTTTAACAGTATTTATTTTATTTTTTTTTTTTTACTTTTTGATTGGATATGTTGCACCTAACATAAATACGAAAATATGTAATTCTTTGAGCTGAGCACATTGTGCTCAACATAGATGTGAAAATGTACCATTTTTTAAGAGTTGGGCACGTTGTGTCCGCTATCTGCATATTGTTTTCCTTTTTTGAAAGTAAAACCTATTATATTGAATAGTTTTTGAGTGATATAATAGAATAGAATTATTGGATAAATAATGCGGTGATGAAATGCAGGGTTTATTGAGTTGTTATGTATATAACAACCTATACTCTAATTGTCCAACAAAACCCTTCAAAAAGACTAATATACCCATCATAAGAAATATGTTATATAAAGAGAAAATATTATTGAGGTTAGTATCATCATTACATTTAAAAGAAGAGATCATGTTTAGTATTGAAAAATATTAGTATACTCTTGAAATATAGTAATCTCGTTAGATAAATAAGAAAAAGAATTCATACTTTTTCTAAAATAAATAATATAATTTTTTAATTAATTAAAAAAATAAAAAAAATATATATTTATATCCTGTTAACTTAAAGTATCACATCAATAATATTTTAATATTTCAAGACAATACTAAAATTTTTCGTCTAGAAATAAAGCAACGATCCGACACATCAAGTGGCCCCCAAAAATCCCCATTCTTTTTTTTTTTTTTTTTATCAATCCAATCCCCATTCTCAACTATAATATAAAAATCCCATTTCTCTCCTTTCAATCTCACTCTCTTCTCTTCTTCACTCTGTCACTCCCAAAATCCGGCATGGCCGCACCTCTTCCTTCTCTCCTTCTCCTTATCTCCTTCTTCGTCGCTATCTCCGCTCACAACGTAACTGAAATTCTCTCCGGCTTCCCTGACTACTCTCAATTCAACAGATACCTCACTCAAACCAAGCTCGCCGACGAAATCAACAGCCGGACTACAATCACCGTCCTCGCTCTCAACAATGGCGCCATGTCTGCTCTCGCTGGTAAACATCCTCTCTCCGTGATTAAAAACGCCCTCAGCCTCCTCGTCGTCCTCGACTACTACGATCCTGCTAAACTTCATCAGATCTCTAAAGGTACTACTCTCTCCACCACTCTTTACCAGACCACCGGAAATGCTCCAGGCAATTTAGGATTTGTCAATATCACCGATCTTCAGGGAGGGAAGGTCGGTTTCGGATCCGCCGCTCCTGGATCTAAACTCGACTCGAGTTACACTAAATCTGTTAAGCAGATTCCGTATAATATCTCGATTCTTGAGATTAGTGGTCCGATTATTGCTCCGGGGATTTTGTCTGCTCCTGCTCCGTCGGCTTCTGATGTTAACATCACGGGGTTGCTAGTGAAGGCTGGATGCAAGACTTTTGCCGATTTGCTTCAGTCGAGCGGAGTTATTAAGACTTTTCAGATGGCTGCGGAGAAAGGATTGACGATTTTCGCACCGAATGATGAGGCGTTTAAAGCTGCCGGAGTTCCTGATCTGAGTAAACTCACCAATGCTGAACTCGTTTCTTTGTTGCAATATCATGCTTATCCTGGATACAGTCCTAAAGGTACATTGGAGACTACCAAAACTGCGATCAGTACTTTGGCTACTAATGGAGCCGGAAAATTCGATCTCACCGTTACTAGCGCCGGCGACGATGTTACTCTCCACACCGGAGTCGATTCATCGAGAGTCGCCGAGACTGTTTTAGACAGTGCGCCTTTTGCGATTTTAACCGTCGATAATGTGCTTCTGCCTCCGGAACTTTTCGGTAAATCACCATCGCCGGCACCAGCTCCAGAGCCTGTGACCGCTCCTTCTCCATCTCCAGCTACCACACCTAGCCCAGCTCCGGCTAGCGTTGAGGCACCGTCTCCATCAGCGGCTTCTCCTCCTGCGCCACCGTCGGAAACGCCGGATAGTTCACCGGCAGATGCTCCGGCGGACTCGGAGAACAGCTCATTGGATAACAACGCAGGTGTTCACGTGAGCGTGCCTGGATTCATAGCATCACTGGTCAGTGTTTCTGCCACTGTAATTTGTTCCACTCTTTTGTCCTGAATGGTAATTTCATAGATCTTGTCCTGTGCCATTTCTTTTGCCATTATTTTTTCGTATTTTTAATTTTTGGATATTGAGATGTAATATTTCTGGTTGATTCTGATTTTTTTATTATTGGCTGGGTGATGTGTGCTGGCTGCGCATTTTAGCAGCCAACAACTGTTTTCCTTTTTTTTTTCGCATTTATATTTATTTTATATTTAAAATGGTCGATCTGTCTGGCTTTATGAAGATAATGTAATAGAAAAATCACATGAATTGTTGTATTTAGCTGTGATCCACGTTCCGAATGTGTATGTTTTATGAACAGAAAAGGAAAGAATAAGAAAAACATGTTCAACTTCAAATTTGAGAAAAAAAAGCGAAATGTTTATATTTTTAGTTACCGTTTATAATTTAGTTATATTTAAATTTCCCGTATTGAGTGAAATTCGAATTTAAACTCTTTTTACATATCAGTATGTGTTATCAATTGAATTACAGTCTATATATTAGTCAAATATTTATTTTGAAATTCGACAACAAGCCTTTGTTGATTGGAAGATTGTAATGAACTTTACTATTGTAATCCGAGTATAATAATAAATTTTTAGAGGGGATGTTGATCGTTACCATTGAATGTAAGAGTTTTTCAAAGTTAATCCTTGATGAGTGACAATTCCTAGTAATTGATGTAAACTTAGAATTGGATTATATAAATATTTATATTAAGGTTGTATCAAATACTTTTCGAAGCATTGTGCCGTGCAAGTGTATGCATATCCAAATTCATATCTAGAAAAACATCTATAAAAGTGTTGGAAGCCATTCTTCAGAACTAATAAGGATTATTTCTTGCTCCTCAATGGAGAAAGTCTGTTGTGAACCCGGTCCACCAAAGTGGTGGACAGGGTCCCTTAAGATGATGCTACGTGGGTGGCATGATGGTAGGCCCGCTATCATGCCACCCACG